>CM060704.1:52124864-52426314 GCA_030686995.1 Artemisia argyi
TTCGATGAGAGACTCACTCTCATCCATTGTACTGAAACGTTTTCTTGATTAATGTATTTTACCAGGGTGCAGGATTACTCCCCTTTACCCAAAAAAAAAACAAGTGAGCCTTTTGGGATAACGGCTCTTAATATGTAAGGGTGAAATTGCCCTCATAAAGTTAGCCTTTAGGGACAACAGATCTCATCATGTAAGTGAAAATTGCTCTTATCAAGTGTGCAAGCATTAGGGACAATGACTATCAACATATAAAGGGCAATTGCTCTCATCAAGTGAGAATGCGTTGAGGGACAATGGATCCCATAAGCTAAGGTACAATTGCTCTCAATAAATGAGCCTTTAGGGACAAAGGCTCTTATTATGTAAGGGACAAATTGCCCTCATAAAGTTAGCCTTTAGGGACAACAGATCTCATCATGTAAGTGACAATTGCTCTTATTGAGTGTGTAAGCATTAGGGACATTGGCTATCATCATGTAAAGGGCAATTGCTCTCATTATGTGAGGAAGCGTTTAGGGATAATGGATCCCATAAAGTAGGGTACAATTGCTCTCAACAAGTCAGCCTTTTGGGATAACGGCTCTTAATATGTAAGGGTGAAATTGCCCTCATAAAGTTAGCCTTTAGGGACAACGGATCTCATCATGTAAGTGACAATTGCTCTTATCAAGTGTGCAAGCATTAGGGACAACGACTATCATCATATAAAGGGCAATTGCTCTCATCAAGTGAGAATGCGTTTAGGGACAACGGATCCTATAAGCTCAGGTACAATTGCACTTAACAAGTGAGCCTTTAGGGACAAAGGCTCTTATTATGTAAGGGACAAATTCCCCTCATAAAGTTAGCCTTTAGGGACAACGGATCTCATCATGTAAGTGACAATATCATCATGTAATGGGCAATTGCTCTCATTAAGTGAGGAAGCGTTTAGGGACAACAGATCCCATAAAGTAAGGTTCACTTGCTCTCAATAAGTGACACTCTAGGGAGAACGACTCTTATTATTTAAGGGACAAATGGCCCTCTTAAAGTTAGCGTTTAGGGACAACGGATCTCATCATGCAAGTGACAATTGCTCTTATCAAGTGTGCAAGCATTAGTGACAACAACTATCATCATGTAAAGGGCAATTGCTCTCATAAAGTGAGCAAGCGTTTAGGGAAAATAGATCCCATAAAGTAAGGTACAATTCCTCTCAACAAGTGAGCCTTTAGGGACAACGGCTCTCATTATGTAAGGGACAAAATGCCCTCATAAAGTTAGCCTTTAGGGACAACGGATCTCATCATGTAAGTGACAATTGCTGTTATCGACTATGTAAGCATTAGGGACAACGGCTATCATCATTTAAAGGGCAATTGACCTCATAAAGTTAGCCTTTATGGACAACGGATCTCATTATGTAAGTGACCATTGCTCTTTTCATGTGTGCAAGCATTAGGGACAACGGCTATCATCATGTAAAGGGCAATTGCTCTCATCAAGTGAGCAAGCGTTTAAGGAAAACATGTCCCATAAACTAAGGTACAATTGCTCTCAATAAGTGAGCCTTTAGGGACAACGGCTCTTATTATGTAAGGGACAAATTGCCCTCATAAAGTTAGCCTTTTGGGACAACGGATCTCATCATATAAGTGACAATTGCTATTATCGAGTGTGTTACCATTAGGGACAATGGCTATCATTATATGAAGGGCAATTGCTCTCATCAAGTGAGCAAGTGTTTAGGGTCAACGGATCCCATAAAGTAAGGTACAATTGCTCTGAACAAGTGAGCCTTTTGGGATAACGGTTCTTAATATGTGAGGGTGAAATTGCCCTCCTAAAGTTAGCCTTTAGGGACAACGGATCTTATCATGTAAGCGACAATTGCTCTTATCAAGTGTGCAAGCATTAGGGACAACAGCTATCATCATGTAAAGGGCAATTGCTCTTATCAAGTGAGTAAGGGTTTACGGAAAACAGATCCCATTAACTAAGGTACAATTGCTCTCAACAATTAAGCCTTTAAGGACAACGACCATTATTATGTAAGGGACAAATTGCCCTCATAAAGTTAGCCTTTCGGGACAACGGATCTCATCATGTAATTGACAATTGCCCTTATCGAGTGTGTAAGCATTAGGGACAATAGCTATCATCAATTAAAGGGCAATTGTTCTTATCAAGTGAGGAAGCGTTTCGGGACAATGGATCCCATAAAGTAAAGGTACAATTGCTCTCAACAAGTGAGCCTTTTGAGATAACGGCTCTTAATATGTAAGGGACAAATTGACCTCATAAAGTTAGCCTTTAGGGACTACGAATCTCATCTTTTTTGGGTAAAAGGGATAACACACCCTGGCAAAATACATTACACCAAAAACGTTGAAGTACAAAGGATGAGGGCATACACCCCTCATCTCAGTCCCTAAGGACACTTACAGACTCAAATATAAGAATGACAAACCATTCTTATAACAAACCTGCACAACATGCAACTACTATATGAACAAAAACTACAACGACTATTTGATTACAAATAAAAACATCAAGTAAACTTGAATCTTCTCATGTCGTCATAGAAGTCCATAACCTTCAACGATGCAGCCGAAACCATGGTAGGATAGAAACAAGTCAATCCACACAATTGATCCAACAACTACACCAATCTTCATTTATTCAATCAGAATCAAACCAACACTACAACTCGGTCCAATACCGCAACTACTATAAGTTTCAAAAGAGCAGGAAACTCAAGCTAAGAATGAAAAGCAATGTATCTTGATCAGTCGTAGACGAAAATAGGGTTGACAAACCCTAACATACAGCCCATAGAGCACCATCAAACATAAGACCAAAAGATTAACCTGACGGAAAATGCAAAGTCCAAGAAAGATGATAATAAGGGTTTTGAATAAGACCCTTCAACTTAACCTCCATCACTATTCACGCAGCAGCAGATACCCATAAAACACCAAGAAGATCCTTGATGAACGTAATAATGATCCACTTGATAGCACGAATAGCAAACAAACACCAACCTTCTTCAGCACACCGATCAATAGACCCATGACCAAATCTATGAAAGATGAACCGCGAACCATCGAACACATGATCAAATAATTAATGCCATGTCCATGAACGATGATAAACAAGGTTTTGAATAAGACCCTTAAACTTAACTTACATCACTTATTCGAGCAGCAGCAGATTCGATAAGAAGTTACCATTAACATAGATGAAAAACTCAATCCACTAGAAACACGAATAGCAAACAAACCATTGAACAACCAAAACTCGTACCATAGCATTACCACCTAGCTGCAGACGTACCATATTAACATCATACCACCAAGTCAACAAGACATAGTTCTGAACAGCAAGGACCATACAACGCATGCACGAGCAGAAAATAGGGTCTAAATAACCCTAACCTACAGATACCATCACATTATATCTCTCCCTTTACCCACGTACCACTACATCCATCTATCAGAACACACAACCAACAATCAAGCCCTAAAAAGGCTACCATGAAGCATAACGTGCAGATACTCATCACAAACCAGATCACAAACCCCATAAAATGTCGAAACCCTTAACAGATTTCATAAACATGAACGCGTAGCATCAACCCATTCGATCAGATCCATACTAAACGAAACCCTAAAAAAGGAATTCGTGCATGTAAAAACCTAATGACCAATCAATTAAATCCAAAAGATGGATATAAAAAATATATGCAATTAGGGCAAGATAACTGATCGACCAAAACCAAATAATGATTGTTATACAATCAAACCCCCATGAATTTGAATATACGCATGATGGGGCCAGAATAAGACTTGCGCATAAAGAAAAACGAATCCCTTAAAAAGAGAATCGTTGAATGAAGATAAATATATGCAGCAAGTTAAAAATCGACCCTATAATATATATAAATCAGAAAAACCGACTTAGGATTAAAGGATATATAGGGATCGATCAGAAAATAAATGGCGGTTTAAAACCCTAAAACGATTTACAAAAAACGATTTAGGGAAAAAATCACCACAAGCAAGAGAGATCCGAGAAAGATAAGAGATAATATGATACCAACCACCCTCCAATGAATGAAACTACCCAGATTCGTATTGCATATCCCTTAAAATAGAGATAGAGAGGACGAATGGGCAGTTTTAGTGGCCGGAATTAAGGGAAGGGTGGCGGCCGGAAATCTCCAAAGGAGAGAGACGAATTTCCTACGAATCTCATCATGTAAGTGACAATTGCTCTTTTCGAGTGTGCAAGCATTAGGGACAACGGCTATCATCATGAAAAGGGCAATTGCTCTCATCAAGTGAACAAGCGTTTAGGGAAAACGGATCCCATAAACTAAGGTACAATTGCTCTCAACAAGTGAGCCTTTAGGGACAAGGGCTCTTATTATGTAAGGGACTAATTGCCCTCATAAAGTTAGCCTTTAGGGACAACGGATCTCATCATCTAAGTGACAATTGCTCTTATCGAGTGTGTAAGCATTAGGGACAACAGCTATCATTATGTGAAGGGCAATTGCTCTCATCAAGTGAGCAAGTGTTTAGGAACAACGGATCCCATAAAGTATGGTACAATTGCTCTCAACAAGTGAGCCTTTTGGGATAACGGCTCTTAATATGTGAGGGTGAAATTTCCCTCATAAAGTTAGCCTTTAGGGACAACGGATCTCATCATGTAAGTTACAATTGCTCTTATCAAGTGTGCATGCAATAAGGACAACGGCTATCATCATGTAAAGGGCAATTGCTCTCATCAAGTGAGCAAGCATTTAGGGAAAACGGATCCTATTAACTAAGGTACAATTGCTCTCAACAATTAAGCCTTTAGGGACAACGACCATTATAATATAAGGGACAAATTGCCCTCATAAAGTTAGCCTTTAGGGACAACGGATCTCATCGTGTAAGTGACAATTGCTCCTATCGAGTGTGTAAGCATTAGGGACAATGGCTATCATCATGTAAAGGGATATTGCTCTCATCAAGTGAGCAAGCATTTAGGGAAAACAATTCCCATAAACTAAGGTACAATTGCTCTCAACAAGTGAGCCTTTAGGGACAACGGCTCTTATTATCTAAGGGACAAATTGCCCTCATAAAGTTAGTCTTTAGGGACAACGGATCTCATCATGTTAGTGACAATTGCTCTTATCGAGTGTGTAAGGATTAAGGACAATGGCTATCATCATGTGAAGAGCAATAGCTCTCATCAAGTGAACAAGTGTTTAGGGACAACGGATCCCATAAAGAAAGGTACAATTGTTCTCAACAAGTGAGCCTTTTGGGATAACGGCTCTTAATATGTAAGGGTGAAATTTGGATCATAAAGTTAGCCTTTAGGAACAACGGATCTGATCATGTAACTGACAATTGCTCTTATCAAGTGTGCAAGCATTAGGGACAACAGCTATCATCATGTAAAGGGCAATTGCTCTGATAAAGAGAGCAAGCGTTTAGGGAAAATGGATCCCATAAAGTAAGGTACAATTGCTCTCAACAAGTGAGCCTTTAGGGACAATGGCTCTTATTATGTAAGGGACAAATTCCCCTCATAAAGTTAGCCTTTAGGGACAACGGATCTCATCATGTAAATGACAATTACTCTTATCGAGTGTGTAAGCATTAGGAACATTGGCTATCATCATGTAAAGAGCAATTGCTCTCATTAAGTGAGGAAGAGTTTAGGGAAAACGGATCCCATAAAGTAAGGTACACTTGCTCTCAACAAGTGACGCTCTAGGGACAAAGGCTCTTATTATTTAAGGGACAAATGGCCCTCATAATGTTAGCATTTAGGGACAACAGATCTCATCATGCAAGTGACAATTGCTCTTATCAAGTGTGAAAGCATTTAGGACAACGGCTATCATCATGTAAAGGGTAATTGCTCTCATAAAGTGAGCAAGCGTTTAGGGAAAATGGATCCCATAAAGTAAGGTACAATTGCTCTCAACGAGTTAGCCTTTAGGGACAACGGATCTCATCACGTAAGTGACAATTGCTCTTATCGACTATGTAAGCATTAGGGACAATGGCTATCATCATTTAAAGGGCAATTGCTCTCATCAGGTGTGCAAGTGTTTAGAGACAACAGATCCCATAAAGTAGGGTACAATTGCTCTCAACAAGTGAGCCTTTTGGGATAACGGCAATTAATATGTAAGGGTGAAATTGCCCTAATAAAGTTAGCCTTTAGGGACAACGGATCTCATCATGTAAATGACAATTGCTCTTATTGAGTGTGTAAGCATTAGGGACATTGGCTATCATCATGTAAAGGGCAATTGCTATCATTAAGTAAAGAAGCGTTTAGGGACAACGGATCCCATAAAGTAAGGTACACTTGCTCTCAACAAGTGACACTCTTGGGACAACGGCTCTTATTATTTAAGGGACAAATGGCCCTCTTAAAGTTAGCGTTTAGGGACAACGGATCTCATCATGCAAGTGACAATTGCTCTTATCAAGTGTTCAAGCATTAGTGACAACAACTATCATCATGTAAAGGGCAATTGCTCTCATAAAGTGAGCAAGCATTTAGGGAAAATGGATGCCATATAGTAAGGTAGAATTGCTCTAAAAAAGTGAGCCTTTAGGGACAACGGCTCTTATTACGTAAGGGACAAAATGCCTTCATAAAGTTAGCCTTTAGGGACAACGGATCTCATCATGTAAGTGACAATTGCTCTTATCGAGTGTGTAAGCATTAGGGACAATGGCTATCATTATGTAAAGGGCAATTGCTCTCATCAAGTGAGCAAGTGTTTCGGGACAACGGATCCCATAAAGTAAAGGTACAATTGCTCTCAACAGGTGAGCCTTTTGGGATAAAGGCTCTTAGTATGTAAGGGACAAATTGACCTCTTAAAGTTAGCCTTTAGGGACTACGGATCTCATCAAGTAAGTGACAATTGCTCTTTTCGAGTGAGCAAGCATTAGGGACAACGGCTATCATTATGAAAAGGGCAATTGCTCTCATCAAGTGAGCAAGCGTTTAGGGAAAACGGATCCCATAAACTAAGGTACAATTGCTCTCAACAAGTGAGCCTTTAGGGACAAGGGCTCTTATTATATAAGGGACAAATTGCCCTCATAAAGTTAGCCTTTAGGGACAACGGATCTCATCATCTAAGTAACAATTGCTCTTATCGAGTGTGTAAGCATTAGGGACAACGGCTATCATTATGTGAAGGGCAATTGCTCTCATCAAGTGAGCAAGTGTTTAGGGACAACGGATCCCATAAAGAAAGGTACAATTGTTCTCAACAAGTAAGCCTTTTGGGATAACGGCTCTTAATATGTAAGGGTGGTATTTCGCTCATAAAGTTAGCCTTTAGGAACAACGGATCTGATCATGTAAGTGACAATTGCTCTTATCAAGTGTGCAAGCATGAGGGACAACAGCTATCATCATGTAAAGGGCAATTGCTCTCATTGAGTGAGGAAGCGTTTAGGGAAAACGGATCCCATAAAGTAAGGTACACTTGCTCTCAACAAGTGACACTCTAGGGACAACGGCTCTAATTATTTAAAGGACAAATGGCCCTCATAATGTTAGCGTTTAGGGACAACGGATCTCATCATGCATGTGATAATTGCTGTTATCAAGTGTGCAAGCATTAGGGACAACAACTATCATCTTGTAAAGGGCAATTGCTCTCATCAAGTGAGCAAGTGTTTAGGGACAACGGATCCCATAAAGTAAGGTACAATTGCTCTCAACAAGTGAGCCTTTTGGGATAACGGCTCTTAATATGTGGGGGACAAATTGACCTCATAAAGTTAGCCTCTAGGGACAACGGATCTCATCATGTAAGTGATAATTTCGCTTTTCAAGTGTGAAAGCATTTAGGACAACGGCTATCATCATGTAAAGGGTAATCGCTCTCATAAAGTGAGCAAGCGTTTAGGGAAAATGGATCCCATAAAGTAAGGTACAATTGCTTTCAACAAGTGAGCCTTTAGGGACAACGGCTCTTATTATGTAAGGGAGAAAATGCCCTCATAAAGTTAGCCTTTAGGGACAACGGATCTCATCAAGTAAGTAACAATAGCTCTTATCAACTATGTATGCATTAGGGACAATGGCTATCATCATTTAAAGGGCAATTGCTCTCATCAGTTGAGCAAGTGTTTAGGGACAACGGATCCAATAAAGTAGGGTACAATTGCTCTCAACAAGTGAGGGTGAAATTGCTCTTATCAAGTGTGCAAGCATTAGGGACAACGACTATCATGTAAGTGACAATTGCTCTTATCAAGTGTGCAAGCATTAGGGACAACGACTATCATCATATTAAGGGCAATTGCTCTCATCAAGTGAGAATGCGTTTAGGGACAACGGATCCCATAAGCTCAGGTACAATTGCACTCAACAAGTGAGCCTTTAGGGACAAAGGCTCTTATTATGAAAGGGACAAATTCCCCTCATAAAGTTAGCCTTTAGGGACAACGGATCTCATCATGTAAATGACAATTGCTCTTATTGAGTGTGTAAGCATTAGGAACATTGGCTATCATCATGTAAAGGGCAATTGCTCTCATTAAGTGAGGAAGCGTTTAGGGACAACGGATCCCATAAAGTAAGGTACACTTGCTCTCAACAAGTGACACTCTAGGCACAACGGCTCTTATTATTTAAGGAACAAATGGCCCTCTTAAAGTTAGCGTTTAGGGACAACAGATCTCATCATGCAAGTGACAATTGCTCTTATCAAGTGTGCAAGCATTAGTGACAACAACTATCATCATGTAAAGGGCAATTGCTCTCATAAAGTGAGCAAGCATTTAGGGAAAATGGATGCCATATAGTAAGGTAGAATTGCTCTCAAAAAGTGAGTCTTTAGGGACAACGACTCTTATTACGTAAGGAACAAAATGCCCTCATAAAGTTAGCCTTTAGGCACAACGGATCTCATCATGTAATTGACAATTGCTCTTATCGAGTGTGTAAGCATTAGGGACAATGGCTATCATCATGTAAAGGGCAATTGCTCTCATCAAGTGAGCAAGTGTTTCGGGACAACGGATCCCATAAAGTAAAGGTACAATTGCTCTCAACAAGTGAGCCGTTTGGGATAACGGCTCTTAATATGTAAGGGACAAATTGACCTCTTAAAGTTAGCCTTTAGGGACTACGGATCTCATCATGTAAGTGACAATTGCTCTTTTCAAGTGTGCAAGCATTAGGGACAACGGCTATCATCATGTAAAGGGCAATTGCTCTCATCAAGTGAGCATGCGTTTAGGGAAAATGGATCCCATAAACTAAGGTATATTGCTCCCAACAGGTGAGCCTTTAGGGACAAGGGCTCTTATTATGTAAGGGACAAATTGCCCTCATAAAGTTAGCCTTTAGGGACAACGGATCTCATCATGTTATTGACAATTGCTCTTATCGAGTGTGAAAGGATTAGGGACAATGGCTATCATCATGTAAAAGGCAATTGCTCTCATCAAGTGAGCAAGTGTTTAGGGACAATGGATCCTATAAAGTAAGGTACAATTGTTCTCAACAAGTGAGCCTTTTGGGATAACGGCTCTTAATATGTAAGGGGGAAATTGCCCTCATAAAGTTAGCCTTTAGGGACAACGAATCTGATCATGTAAGTGACGATTGCTCTTATCAAGTGTGGAAGCATTTGGGACAACGACTGATCATGTAAAGGGCAATTGCTCTCATCAAGTGAGAATGCGTTTAGATAAAACGGATCCCTTAAGCTAAGGTACATTTGATCTCAACATGTGAGACTTTAGGGACAACGGCTCTTATTACGTAATGGACAAAATGCCCTCATAAAGTTAGCCTTTAGGGACAACGGATCTCATCATGTAAGTGACAATTGCTCTTATCGAGTGTGTAAGCATTAGGGACAATGGCTATCATCATGTAAAGGGCAATTGCTCTCATAAAGTGAGCAAGTGTTTCGGGACAACGGATCCCATAAAGTAAAGGTACAATTGCACTCAACAAGTCAGCCTTTTGGAATAACGGCTCTTAATATGTAAGGGACAAATTGACCTCATAAAGTTAGCCTTTAGGGACAACGGATCTCATCATGTAAGTGAAAATTGCTCTTATCAAGTGTGCAAGCATTAGGGACAACGGCCATCATCATGTAAATGGCAATTGCTCTCATCAAGTGAGCAAGCGTTTAGGGAAAACGGATCCCATTAACTTAGGTACAATTGCTCTCAACAATTAAGCCTTTAAGGACAACGACCATTATTATGTTAGAGACAAATTGCCCTCATAAAGGTAGCCTTTGGGGACAACGGATCTCATCATGTAAATGATAATTGCTCTTATCGAGTGTGTAAGCATTAGGGACAATGGCTGTCATCATGTAAAGGGCAATTGCTCTCATCAAGGGAGCAAGTGTCTAGGGAAAACGGATCGCATAAACTAAGGTACAATTGCTCTCAACAAGTGAGCCTCTAGGGACAACGGCTTTTATTATGAAAGGAACAAATTGCCCTCATAAAGTTAGTCTTTAGGGACAACAGATCTCATCATGTAAGTGACAATTGCTCTTATCGAGTGTGTAAGCATTAGGGACAATGGTTATCATCATGTAAAGGGTAATTGCTCTCAACAAGTGAGCCTTTTAGGATAACGGCTCTTAATATGTAAGGGTGAAACTTCCCTCATAAAGTTAGCCATTAGGGACAACGGATCTCATCATGTAAGTGACAATTGCTCTTAGCAAGTGTGCAACCAATAGAGACAACGACTATCATCATGTAAAGGGCAATTGCTCTCATGAAGAGAGAATGCGTTTAGGGACACCGGATCCCATAAGCTAAGGTACAATTGCTCTCAACAAGTGAGCCTTTAGGGATAAAGGCTCTTATTATGTAAGGGACAAATTGCCCTCATAAAGTTAGCCTTTAGGGACAACGGATCTCATCATGTAACTAACAATTGCTCTTATCGAGTGTGTAAGCATTAGGGACATTGGCTATCATCATGTGAGCAAGTGTTTCGGGACAACGGATCCCATAAAGTAAAGGTACAATTGCTCTCAACAAATGAGCCTTTTGGGATAAGGCTCTTAATATGTAAGGGACAAATTGATCTCATAAAGTTAGCCTTTAGGGACAACGGATCTCATCATGTAGGTGAAAATTGCTCTTTTCAAGTGTTAAAGCTTTAGGGACAACGGCTATCATCATGTAAAGGGCAATTGCTCTCATCAAGTGAGCAAGCGTTTAGGGAAAACGGATCCCATAAACTAAGGTACAATTGCTCTCAACAAGTGAGCCTTTATGGACAAGGGCTCGTATTATGTAAGGGACAAATTGCCCTCATAAAGTTAGCCTTTAGGGACAACGGATCTCATCATGTAAGTGACAATTGCTTTTATCGAGTGTGTAAGCATTAGGGACACTGGCTATCATTATGTGAAGGGCAATTGCTCTCATCAAGTGATCAAGCGTTTAGGGAAAATGGATCCCATAAACTAAGGTACAATTGCACTCAACAATTAAGCCTTTAGGGACAACGACCATTATTATATAAGGAACAAATTGCCCTCATAAAGTTAACCTTTAGGGACAACGGATCTCATCGTGTAAGTGACAATTGCTCCTATCGAGTGTGTAAGCATTAGGGACAATGGCTATCATCATGTAAAGGGCAATTGCTCTCATAAAGTAAGCAAGTGTTTAGGGAAAACGGATCCCATAATCTAAGGTACAATTGCTCTCAACAAGTGAGCATTTAGGGACAACGGCTCTTATTATGTAAGGGACAAATTGCCCTCATAAAGTTAGCTTTTTGGGACAACGGATCTCATCATGTTAGTGACAATTGCTCTTATCTAGTGTGTAAGCATTAGGGACAATGGCTATCATCATGTAAAGGGCAATTGCTCTCATCAAGTGAGGAAGCGTTTAAAGACAACGGATCCCATAAACTAATGTACAATTGCTCTCAACAAGTGATCCTTTAGGAAAAACGACTCGTATTATGTGAGGGACAAATTGCCCTCATAAAGTTAGCCTTTAGGGACAACGGATCTCATCATGTAAGTGACAATTTCTCATAACGAGTGTGCAAACATTAGGGACAACGACTATCATAATGTAAAGGGTAATTGCTCTCATCAAGTGAGCAGGGAAAATGGATCCCATAGAGTAAGGTACAATTGCTCTCAACAAGTGAGCCTCTAGGGACAACGGCTCTTATTATATAAGGGAAAAATTGCCCTCATAAAGTTAGGCTTTAGGGACAACGGATCTCATCATGTAAGTGACAATTGCTCTTATCGAGTGTGTAAGTATTAGGGATAATGGCTATCATCATGTAAAGGGGTTGACAGCTATGATCAAGTGAGCAAGTGTTTAGGGACAACGAATCCCATAAAGTAAGGTACAATTGCTCTCAAAAGGTGACACTTTAGGGACAACGACTCTTATTATGTAAGGGACAAATTGCCCTCATAAAATTAGCCTTTACATACTACGGATCTCATCATGTAAGTGACAATTTCTCTTATCGAGTGTGTAAGCATTAGGGACAATGGCTATCATCATGTAAAGAGCAACTGCTCTCATCAAGTGAGCAAGTGTTTAGGGAAAACAGATCCCATAAACTAAGGTACAATTGCTCTCAACAAGTGAACCTTTAGGGACAACGGCTCTTATTATGTAAGGGACAAATGGCCCTCATAAAGTTAGCCTTTAAGGACAACGGATCTCATCATGTAAGTGACAATTGATCTTATCGAGTGTGTAAGCATTTGGGACAATGGCTATCATCATGTAAAGGGCAATTGCTCTCATCAAATGAGGAAGCGTTTAGGGACAACGGATCCCATAAACTAAGGTACAATTGCTCTCAACAAGTGAGCTTTTAGGGACAACGGCTCTTATTATGTGAGGGACAAATTGCCCTCATAAAGTTAGCCTTTAGGGACAATGGACCTCATCATGTATGTGACAATTGCTCTAATCGATAGTGCAAGCATTAGGGACAACGACTATCATCATGTAAAGGGTAATTGCTCTCATCAAGTGAGCAATGGTTTACAGAAAACGGATCCCATAAACTAAGGTACAATTGCTCTCAACAAGTGGGCCTTTAGGGACAACATCTCTTATTATGTAAGGGACAAATTGCCCTCATAAAGTTAGCTTTTAGGGACAACGAATCTCATCATGTAATTGACAATTTCTCTTATCGAGTGTGTAAGCATTAGGGACAATGGCTATCATCATGTAAATGGCAATTGCTCTAATCAAGTGAGCAAGTGTTTAGGGAAAACGGATCACATAAACTAAGGTACAATTGCTCTGAAAAAGTGAGCCTTTAGGGACAACGGCTCTTATTATGTAAGGGACAAATTGCCCTCATAAAGTTAGTCTTTAGGGACAACAGATCTTATCATGGAAGTGACATTTGCTCTTATCAAGTGTGTAAGCATTTGTGGCAATGGATATCATCATGTAAAGGGCAATTGCTCTGATCAAATGAGCAAGTCTTTAGGGACAACGGATCCCATAAAGTAAGGTGCAATTGCTCTCAACAATTGAGCCTTTTTGGATAACGGCTCTTAATATGTAAGGGTGAAATTTCCCTCATAAAGTTAGCCATTAGGGACAACGGATCTCATCATGTAGTGACAATTGCACTTATCGAGCGTGTAAGCATTAGGGACAATGGCTATCATCATGTAAAGGGCAATTGCTCTTATCAAGTGAGGAAGCGTTTAGGGACAACGGATCCCATAAACTAAGGTACAATTGCTCTAAACAAGTGAGCCTTTAGGGACAACGGCTCTTATTATGTGAGGGCAATATCATTATGTAAAGGGCAATTGCTCTCAACATGTAAAGGGCAATATCATCATGTAAAGGGCAATATCATCAAGTAAGGTACACTTGCTCTCAACAAGTGACACTCTAGGGACAACGGCTCTTATTATTTAAAGGACAAATGGCCCTCATAAAGTTAGCGTTTAGGGACAACGAATCTCATCATGCAAGTGACAATTGCTCTTATCAAGTGTGCAAGTATTAGGGACAACGGCTATCATCATGTAAAGGGCAATTGCTCTCATAAAGAGAGCAAGCGTTTAGGGAAAATGGATCCCATAAAGTAAGGTACAATTGCTCTCAACAAGTGAGCCTTTAGGGACAACGGCTGTTATTATGTAAGGGACAAAATGCCCTCATAAAGTTAGCCTTTAGGGACAACGGATCTCATCATGTAAGTGACAGTTGCTTTTATCGAGTGTGTAAGCATTAGGGACAATGGCTATCATCATGTAAAGGGCAATTTCTCTCATCAAGTGGGCAAGTGTTTAGGGACAACGGATCCCATAAAGTAAGGTACAATTGCTCTCAACAAGTGAGCCTTTTGTGATAATGGCTCTTAATATGTAAGGGAAAAATTAAGCTCATAAAGTTAGCCTTCAGGGACAACGGATCTCATCATGTAAGTGACAATTGCTCTTTTCAAGTGTGCAAGCATTAGGGACAACGGCTATCATCATGTAAAGGGCAATTGCTCTCATCAAGTGAGCAAGCGTTTAGGGAAAATGGATCCCATAAACTAAGGTACAATTGCTCCCAACAGGTGAGCCTTTAGGGAAAAGGGCTCTTATTATGTGAGGGACAAATTGCCCTCATAAAGTTTGCCTTTAGGGACAACGGATCTCATCATGTAAGTGACAATTGCTCTTATCGAGTGTGTAAGCATAAGGGACAATGGCTATCATTATGTGAACGGCAATTGCTCTCATCAAGTGAGCAAGTGTTTAGGGACAAGGGATCCCATAAAGTAAGGTACAATTGCTCTCAACAAGTGAGCCTTTTGGGATAATGGCTCTTAATATGTGAGGGTGAAATTTCCCTCATAAAGTTAGCCTTTAGGGACAGCGGATCTCATCATGTAAGTGACAATTGCTCTTATCAAGTGTGCAAGCATTAGGGACAACGGCTATCATCATGTAAAGGGCAATTGCTCTCATCAAGTGAGCAAGCGTTTAGGGAAAACGGATCCTATTAACTAAGGTACCATTGCTATCATCATGTAAAGGGCAATTTCCCTCATACAGTGAGCCTTTAGGGGCAAAGGCTCTTATTATGAAAGGGACAAATTGCCCTCATAAAGTTAGCCTTTAGGGACAACGAATCTCATCATGTAAGTAACAATTGCTCTTATCGAGTGTGTAAGCATTAGGGACATTGTCTATCATCATGTAAAGGGCAATTGCTCTCATTATGTGAGGAAGCGTTTAGGGACAACGGATCCCATAAAGTAAGGTACACTTGCTCTCAACAAGTGACACTCTAGGGACAACAGCTCTTATTATTTAAGGGACAAATGGCCCTCTTAAAGTTAGCGTTTAGGGACAACGGATCTCATCATGCAAGCAACAATTGCTCTTATCAAGTGTGCAAGCATTAGGGACAACAACTATCATCATGTAATGGGCAATTGCTCTGATAAAGTGAGCAAGCATTTAGGAAAATGGATCCCATAAAGTAAGGTTCAATTGCTGTCAACAAGTGCGCCTTTAGGGACAACGACTCTTATTATGAAATGGACAAAATGCCCTCATAAAGTTAGCCTTTAGGGACAACGGATCTCATCATGTAAGTGACAATTGCTCTTATCGAGTGTGTAAGCATTAGGGACAATGGCTATCATCATGTAAAGGGCAATTGCTCTCATCAAGTGAGCAAGCATTTAGGGAAAACGGATCCCATTAACTAAGGTACAATTGCTCTCAACAATTAAGCCTTTAAGGA
The DNA here is from genome assembly GCA_030686995.1 of Artemisia argyi. Classification (NCBI taxonomy): domain Eukaryota; kingdom Viridiplantae; phylum Streptophyta; class Magnoliopsida; order Asterales; family Asteraceae; genus Artemisia; species Artemisia argyi. The sequence continues at coordinate 52,140,647 of CM060704.1, forward strand.
CAACGACCATTATTATGTAAGGGACAAATTGCCCTCATAAAGTTAGCCTTTGGGGACAACGGATCTCATCATGTAAATAACAATTGCTCTTATCGAGTGTGTAAGCATTAGGGACAATGGCTATCATCATGTAAAGGGCAATTGCTCTCATCAAGTGAGCAAGTGATTAGGGAAAACGGATAGCATAAACTAAGGTACAATTGCTCTAAACAAGTGAGCCTTTAGGGACAACGACTTTTATTATGAAAGGGACAAATTGCCCTCATAAAGTTTGTCTTTAGGAACAACAGATCTCATCATGTAAGTGATAATTGCTCTTTTCGAGTGTGTAAGCATTAGGGACAATGGCTATCATCATGTAAAGGGCAATTGCTGTCATCAAGTGAGCAAGTGTTTAGGGACAACGGATCCTATAAAGTAGGGTAAAATTGCTCTCAACAAGTGAGCCTTTTAGGATAACGGCTCTTAGTATGTAAGGGTGAAATTGCCCTCGTAAAGTTAGCCTTTAGGGACAACGGATCTCATCATGTAAGTGACAATTGCTCTTAGCAAGTGTGCAACCATTAGGCACAACGACTATCATCATGTAAAGGGCAATTGCTCTCATGAAGAGAGAATGCGTTTAGGGACAACGGATCCCATAAGCTAAGGTACAATTGCTCTCAACAAGTGAGCCTTTAGGGACAAAGGCTCTTATTGTGTAAGGGACAAATTGCCCTCATAAAGTTAGCATTTAGGGACAACGGATCTCATCATGTAAGTAACAATTGCTCATATCGAGTGTGTAAGCATTAGGGACATTGGCTATCATCATGTAAAGGGCAATTGCTCTCATTAAGTGAGGAAGTGTTTAGGGACAACGGATCCCATAAAGTAACGTACACTTGCTCTCAACAAGTGACACACTGGGGACAACGGCTCTTATTATTTAAGGGACAAATGGCCCTCTTAAAGTTAGCGTTTAGGGACAACGGATCTCATCATGCAAGTGACAATTGCTCTTATCAAGTGTGCAAGCATTAGTGACAACAACTATCATCATGTAAAGGGCAATTGCTCTCATAAAGTGAGCAAGCATTTAGGGAAAATGGATCCCATATAGTAAGGTAGATTGCCCTCAACAAGTGAGCCTTTAGGGACAACGGCTCTTATTATGTAAGGGACAAAATGCCCTCATAAAGTTAGCCTTTAGGGACAACGGATCTCATCATGTAAGTGACAATTGGTCTTATCGAGTGTGTAACCATTAGGGACAATGGCTATCATCATGTAAAGGGCAATTGCTCTCATCAAGTGAGCAAGTGTTTCGGGACAACGGATCCCATAAAGTAAAGGTACAATTGCTCTCAACAAGTGAGCCTTTTGGGATAACGGCCCTTAATATGTAAGGGACAAATTGACCTCATAAAGTTAGCCTTTAGGGACTACGGATCTCATCATGTAAGTGACAATAGCTCTTTTTTAGTGTGCAAGTATTAGGGACAACGGCTTACATCATGAAAAGGACAATTGCTCTCATCAAGTGAGCAAGCGTTTAGGGAAAACGGATCCCATAAACTAAGGTACAATTGCTCTCAACAAGTGAGCCTTTAGGGACAAGGGCTCTTATTATGTAAGGGACAAATTGCCCTCATAAAGTTAGCCTTTAGGGACAACGGATCTCATCATGTAAGTGACAATTGCTCTTATCGAGTGTGTAAGCATTAGGGACAATGGCTATCATTACGTGAAGGGCAATTGCTCTCATCAAATGAGCAGGTGTTTAGGGACAACGGATCCCATAAAGTATGGTACAATTGCTCTCAACAAGTGAGCCTTTTGTGATAACGGCTCTTAATATATGAGGGTGAAATTTCCCTCAAAAGTTAGCCTTTAGGGACAACGGATCTCATCATGTAAGTGACAATTGCTCTTATCAAGTGTGCATGCATTAGGGACAACGGCAATCATCATGTAAAGGGCAATTGCTCTCATCAAGTGAGCAAGCGTTTAGGGAAAACGGATCCCATTAGCTAAGGTACAATTGCTCTCAACAATTAAGCCTTTAGGGACAACGACCATTATTATATAAGGGACAAATTGCCCTCATAAAGTTAGCCTTTAGGGACAACGGATCTCATCGTGTAAATGACAATTGCTCCTATCGAGTGTGTAAGCATTAGGGACAATGGTTATCATCATGTAAAGGGCAATTGCTCTCATCAAGTGAGCAAGTGTTTCGGGAGAACGGATACCATAAAGTAAAGGTACAATTGCTCTCAACAAGTGAGCCTTTTAGGATAACGGCTCTTAATATGTAAGGGACAAATTGACCTCATAAAGTTAGCCTTTAGGGACAACGGATCTCATCATGTAAGTGAAAATTGCTCATTTCAAGTGTGCAAGCATTTGGGACAACGACTATCATCATGTAAAGGGTTGTAAACCCTAAACGCTTGCTCACTCGTGTCTGCAAACATTAGAGACAATGGCTATCATCAAGTGAGCAAGCGTTTAGGGAAAACAGATCCCATAAACTAAGGTACAATTGCTCTCAACAAGTGAGCCTTTAGGGACAAGGGCTCTTATTATGTAAGGGACAAATTGCCCTCATAAAGTTTGCCTTTAGGGACAACGGATCTCATCATCTAAGTGAAAATTGCTCTATCGAGTGTGTAAGTATTAGGGACAACGGCTATCAGTATGTGAAGGGCAATTGCTCTCATTAAGTGAGCAAGTGTTTAGGGACAACGGATCCCATAATGTATGGTACAATTGCTCTCAACAAGTGAGCCTTTTGGGATAACGGCTCTTAATATGTGAGGGTGAAATTTCCCTCATAAAGTTAGCCTTTAGGGACAACGGATCTCATCATGTAAGTGACAATTGCTCTTATCAAGTGTGCATGCATTATGGACAACGGCTATCATCATGTAAAGGGCAATTGCTCTCATCAAGTGAGCAAGCGTTTAGGGAAAACGGATCCCATTAACAAAGGTACAATTGCTCTCAACAATTAAGCCTTTAGGGACAACGACCATTATTATATAAGGGACAAATTGCCCTCATAAAGTTAGCCTTTAGGGACAACGGATCTCATCGTGTAAGTGTGTTACAATCTTGTGTGGTAAAGATTAAAAAAAACCCTAAAAACGTTCTCTCCCTTTGGAGAAATCCGGCCGCCACTCTAATCCTTTTTTCCGGCCAAATCTCTCCCCTAATTGTCCTCTCTATCCTTGTTTCAAGGGTATGCAATACGTTTTGGGGGTAGATATCGTTATTTAGAGTGGTTGGCAGTCTTTTTTATACATATTATCTCGGATTTTTCCTTTATTTGATTTTGGCTGTTCCTTCTTGGCGATCTTAGTAACCCTAACTAATCTTATATATTTAATTCGTTTTCCAGGAAAGTCGACCATTAGTCATTCTTTGATTTTTGGTTGTTTTTGTGGATTGGATAGCTGATTTAGGGTTTCGGATCTGGTGCTCATCTGTATTATTTATAACCGCCTTTAGGGATGTTTTTTGAATCGATCTATTCATGCTCACCAGTATTATTTATAAGTCGGTTCTGACTTATTATATTTAGGTCGATTCCATGATGCTGTAGCCCTACTATGTCTCTTGTTAAATCGCTTTTTAGGGTTTCAGATTTGGTTTATCCTTAATTGATTAATCGATTCCCTTTAGGGTTTCGTTATCTTATATCTGCAAGTAACCTTTTTAGGGTTTCGGGTACTGGTTTGTTCCTTCGGGATGATGTGTATTTGGACGTGGGTTATGGGAGAGAGGATCGTATTTGTTGTTAGGGTTTGTGAACCCTATGCTACGACCTGCTGATTGGATCTATTCAGGGTCATGTTTGTATGTGATTATGGAAGTTAGGGATGTCATAATCCCTATTGCTTGTTCATCAGTTCTACTTGCTATTTGCTGCTATCTTTGGGTAAAAGGTCAATGACCCGGTAAATATATTATCCAAAAAAACATTTAAGTACAATGGAATGTGGCTGAAGTACCACATTAACCTCAAGCACAGGCGCTTGATAAACAAGTGTTTATGACAGGCCATAAACACAAATCAAACTAACAAGACAAAACTTGAGATGCGAACATCCCACATCCACCCAGCAGCACGAACCAACCGAAGAAATCCTTGAACCATTCTCCAACATAATCCGAGTGAAAATCATGGAGCTAATCGAGACTCAAAGTTTCACAAACCATGGGACACCCTACCAACCATGCAGCATACCTGCAACATTCATGCCATGATCCCCTTTCAAAACAGCCAAGTAACATCAATATCATCATGAATAGGGTCACCATGCAACGAAACTAGGGTGAATCAACCCTAAAAAGTAGACCGAATGTGCAACAACCAGTCACAAACAATCGATCCAAAGAGTTTTTGAATAAGAACTCTAACAAAACTTAACTTCCAATATTATCAGCAGCAAACAATACATAACCATAAGCTGCAACGTACATGCCATGAGCACCCCTTCAAAACAACCACGTACAACCAATACCAAACATGAATGAGGGCACCATGCAACGAACCTAGGGTACATAACACCCTAACCAGTAGATCGAATAAGCAAGACACAGGACCAGATCCACATAACATGATTATAAGAACGCGTGCAGAATCAAGTCCCAGCCAAACGATCAATAGGGTTTTTGAACAAGAACCCTAACTAACTTAACATCCAAAGTGATCAGCAGCAAACAATGCAATCAAATCACTTAACAAACTGACATCCATCACCTTCCCTCTCTACAACCCACTTCCATGAATTACCTCACAAACCAGAATAATAACCACGATCAAAGATCGACTTACATGGAACAAATGGACAACAGTCCAACGAACAGCACCAGATATATGCATTAACGCGTAGCAGCAAACCCAAACGATCAAAACCATTCAATACAAAACCCTAAAAAGGGAATCGTTCTTGTAAGCAAACCCTAACAGTCGATCAGTTAAAACCAATCTGTTAGGGATAGATCTTAATCGCATAAACAAAAATAGACAAACCCTTAATCGCATAAAATCGATTAGAAGGATTCGTGACATTCAAAGGCTTCAAAACGTAAAGATAAATAGGGATATATATAGCATCAATTTAGGGAACCTATACCGACACTAGAGAATATGATCGCCCCATAGCAGATTGCAAACCCTAAGAATAACGATTACACAAAAGCAATCGATATTGAAAATTAATGATGTTAGGGTTTCGGCAGATCTCCAAACCACCAGCCACCACCTCTAAAATATGAAACACAACCAACAAAACGTATTGCATACCCTAGAATAGGGTAGAGAGGACGATTGTTGATTGGTTTTTGGCCGGAAGTTGAAAAGAAAGTGGCGGCCGGATTTCACCAGAGAGAGAGAGACTTTTAGGGTTTTTGACGTTCATTACTTATTTTTTCTACTCATCAAGTGTTAGAATTATTTGCTGCTATCTTTGTTATTATTAGTGGGACTGATTGATGCGTGTATGCTTATCTCTGGTCTATATGGTCGTTTATTGTTATAATCTGGTTGCATGGGTGTTCTCAATCCCGTGTAAGGGTGTTATTAAAGGGCAATTGCTCTCATAAAGTAAGCAAGTATTCAGGGAAAACGGATCCCATAAACTAAGGTACAATTGCTCTCAACAAGTGAGCCTTTAGGGACAATGGCTCTTATTATGTAAGGGACAAATTGCCCCCATAAAGTTAGTCTTTAGGGACAACGGATCTCATCATGTTAGTGACAATTGCTATTATCGAGTGTGTAAGGATTAGGGACAATGGCTATCATTATGTAAAGGGAAATTGCTCTCGTCAAGTGAGCAAGTGTTTAGGGACAACGGATCCCATAAAGTAGGGTACAATTGCTCTCAACAAGTGAGCCTTTTAGGATAACGGCTCTTAATATGTAAGGGTGAAATAGCCCTCATAAAGTTATCCTTTAGGGACAACGGATCTCATCATGTAAGTGACAATTGCTCTTATCAAGTGTGCAAGCATTAGGGACAACGACTATCATCATGTAAAGGGCAATTGCTCTCATCAAGTGAGAATGCGTTTAGGGAAAACGGATCCCATAAGCTAAGGTACAATTGCTCTCAACAAGTGAGCCTTTAGGGACATAGGCTCTTATTATGTAAGGGACAAATTTCCCTCATAAAGTTAGCCTTTAGGGACAACGGATCTCATCATGTAAGTAACAATTGCTCTTATCGAGTGTGTAAGCATTAGGGACATTGTCTATCATCACGTAAAGGGCAATTGCTCTCATTAAGTGAGGAAGCGTTTAGGGACAACATATCCCATAAAATAAGGTACACTTGCTCTCAACAAGTGACACTCTAGGGACAAAGGCTCTTATTATTTAAGGGACAAACGGCCCTCTTAAAGTTAGCGTTTAGGGACAACGGATCTCATCATGCAAGTGACAATTGCTCTTATCAAGTGTGCAAGCATTAGGGACAACAAATATCATCATGTAAAGGGCAATTGCTCTCATAAAGTGAGCAAGCATTTAGGGAAAATGGATCCCATAAAGTAAGGTACTATTGCTCTCAACAAGTGAGCCTTTAGGGACAACGGCTCTTATTATGTAATGGACAAAATGCCCTCATAAAGTTAGCCTTTAGGGACAACGGATCTCATCATGTAAGTGGCAATTGCTCTTATCGAGTGTGTAAGCATTAGGGACAATGGCTATCATCATGTAAAGGGCAATTGCTCTCATCAAGTGAGCAAGTGTTTCGGGACAACGGATCCCATAAAGTAAAGGTACAATTACTCTCAACAAGTGAGCCTTTTGGTTTAACGGCTCTTAATATATAAGGGACAAATTGACCTCATAAAGTTAGCCTTTAGGGACAACGGATCTCAGCATGTAAGTGACAATTGCTCTTTTCAAGTGTGCAAGCATTAGGGACAACGGCTATCATCATGTAAAGGGCAATTGCTCTCATCAAGTGAGCAAGCGTTTAGGGAAAACGGATACCATTAACTAAGGTACAAGTGCTCTCAACAATTAAGCCTTTAGGGACAATGACCATTATTATATAAGGGACAAATTGCCCTCATAAAGTTAGCCTTTAGGGACAACGGATCTCATCGTGAAAGTGACAATTGCTCCTATCGAGTGAGTAAGCATTAGGGACAATGGATATCATCATGTAAAGGGCTATTGCTCTCATAAAGTAAGCAAGTGTTTAGGGAAAACGGATCCCATAAACTAAGGTACAATTGCTCTCAACAAGTGAGCCTTTAGGGACAACGGCTCTTATTATGTAAGGGACAAATTGCCCTCATAAAGTTAGCCTTTTGGGACAACGGATCTCATCATGTAAGTGACAATTGCTATTATCCAAGAAGAGCGTTGGATGAGTTTGCTATGTGCTCTGGTCTTTTCCCTAGTATAGCTAAAAGTGTTGCTTTCTTTGGGAGTGTGCCTGATACGGTTAGGGATAATATTTTGCTGGTCATGCCGTTTAGAATTGGTGTTCTGCCTTTAAAATACTTGGGTATTCCTCTGTCCGGTAAGAGAATTGTGAATGAGGATTGTAGAAGCTTGATTCAGAAGGTTAAGAATCGTATTAATGATTGGAGAAACAAAACTTTGTCCTTTGCGGGTAGACTTCAGTTAATCTCATCTGTTCTTACTTCGCTTCATGTTTATTGGGCTTCGATGTTCCTTCTTCCTAATCATGTCTGTGATAGTATTGATAAATTGTGTAAAAAGTTTTTATGGTCTGGTGGGGGTGAGGGTAGTGGTATTGCTAGTGTATCATGGAAAGATATTTGTAAGCCTAAGAATCAGGGGGGCCTTGGTCTTAAACCACTTAGACTTATGAATGAGGCTTTAATTGCTAAGCACCTTTGGAACGTTATTAGTAAGAAAGACTCGCTGTGGGTTAGATGGGTTCATGCTTATAGGATTAAAGACAGAAACATTTGGTTTGATATTAAGCCTGAACATGGTGCTTCGGGTTGGAACCATATTCTTGGTCTTTGGGATAAAATTCGTGCTTTTGTGGTGTATAGATTGGGAAATGGTAAACAATGTTCTATGTGGTTTGATAAATGGCACACCAATGGCCCGCTGTGTAAGGTTATTACTCATAGTTTCCTTACTGAAAATGGGTTGGATACCAATGACAAGGTTGCTGATTGGGTTGACTGTAATGGATGGAAATGGCCCAATGAATGGAATAATTTATTTGGTAATATTTTAAATGTGCATGTCCCTGTTTTATTTGATGATTTTGAGGATAAGGTTTTATGGATCAGTAAGGATAATAAGGATGTGGAATTTAGTGTTAAAGAAGCTTGGAAAGCGTTAAGGATTGATAGTCCTAAAGTTATGTGGTATAAGCACGTTTGGTTCTCCCAATGTATTCCCAGACATGCGTTTGTGCTTTGGATGGCTATGAGGGGGAGACTTAAAACTTCTGATCGTATTTCTAGATGGTTCAACATTCCCAGTACCTTATGTCATTTATGTAATGCGGCAGATGAATCCCATGCCCACTTGTTCTTTTCTTGCAAATTCTCTAAGGCTGTTTGGGGTAATCTAAAAGTTTTGTGTAAGCTTGATGATATTTCCTATACGTGGGCTGAAGTTGTATTTGGAATCTCTATTAGAAGTGCTAATAATTCTATATGGAGTGTGATTCAGCGTTTAGTGTTTGGAGCTGCGGTTTATTACATTTGGCAAGAGCGGAATTTTAGGTTATTTCAAAAGAATTTTAGAAGTGAGGAGACTATTTTCAAGATTATCGTTGATATTGTTAGGCACAAGTTGTTAAGTCTTAAGATTAAGCTTTCGGTTGAATCTATGAAGGCTGCGACTATTTGGAAAATCCCGTTGAGGAGCTATAGCTGCTGTGACAATGGTATTAATGGTGTTACATGATTTTTTGGCGACTGTGGGTTTGCACAAATTCTTATTGATTTTGGGGCTTTGGGTTGGTAATGTTTCTGCTAATCAGTATTCTAACGGTGATTTTGTGATGGTTTGTAATTTCATCAGATCTTGTGATTGTTGGGTTTGTTGGTGTTTCTTGGGTACTGGTTTCTGGAAATGTAACTATGTTTTTGATCCGGGTGTTTGTGGATTTTGCAAGTTATTATGCACTACAGATGAGAGGATAGCTTCCTGCGCTGGTCATCAGTTTGTAGTATGGAGGTATGGATGGCTATGCACTACAGGAACCGATTCTTTATTCTGCGCTGATAACTTGTATTGGTTGACACGGTCTCAAATGAGTTTAATGAGTAATGAGACTGAGTTTGTGATTGCTATCAGGTTTATTACTATTCTGATCAGTATTGGGAGGTATAATGGGTACAATATTAGTGCTGTTACATTAATCTTTGAGGTTTGCTTTGTTAATTGGTGGGGGTATAAGGTGGTTTGTGTTAGCAGGTATTGTGCTTCATTTGTTTTTATCTTTTGGTACTCTCCTTTACCCAAAAAAAACATACCTTGTACTCTTTTTCCTTGTTCAAAGTTTTCCCACAGGGTTTTTATTTGGCAAGGTTTTTTAATGAGACAAGGTTCTTGGATGATTGAAGACTTGATGTTTCATCCTCATCCTGATCTGAGGTGTATGTTTATGCTGATCTGGATGCATTTTCTTGACCAAGCTTTCTGGTGCTGTAATGCTGATATGCTGCTTGGGAGATTATATTTGTTTGGTCTTTTTTAGAGTTATGTTATTATTACTGTTATCTGCTTCTTTCCTGTACTTAAGACTTAGTATATTTGCTTTCTATGACTGCTTGTGAATGGTGATGTTTGGAGCTCCTTTGGTTGATTCCTTTGGAGTTACCCATGTATTCAGAGTTTTGAAGTGGTCATAGTTTCAAGCTGTCTTTATACTGAGTCTGATGTTTCAGGGGTTGATTTTGGTATTATGCAGTTTTGGTTATCTTCTCATTGTTGTAATCAGTTTGGACTTGTCCATTTCTGTTGTTGTTTTTCTGTTTCTAGGCAAGTTGAGATTGGGTGAGGGGTTTTCCTTTCCTTGTCTTTCTTGTGCTATCCTATGTACATAACTCTTTATTTTATTTAATATATTTTACCTTTTTGTAAAAAAAAAAAAAAAAAAAAAAAAAAAAAAAAAGAAAAAAGAAAAAAAAACATTGAAGTACTAAAACACCTTCACTATGGGCGATTTTGGGACTTAGGGTTTCATTGTATTTCTGCCGTATAATCCTGTTCATCTATACAACTCGTACCATGAATCCTATGAGTAAATCTGCTTTGAAACACTCTAATATGTTATCCAAGGTTCCTAGGAATCTTTACTCTAAAAAGACTAGATCTGCTTCTCGGGGTAATAACGAAGCAATGGATATGGATGATTTGGAATGTGATGATGGGGCTTCTGAGTCTGTGGAGGGTAGTGAGGAGTTTGGAGGTTCTTGTTCTGGTATTGATGATGGGGGTAGTGTTGGTGATGGGTCTGAGGCTGGTAAGGTGAGTTCTGGTAATGTTACTAATATTTCATTTGACTGTGAGGTTAGTAATAAAGACATTATAGATGAAATTGCAAAAAGTCTAAATGATGAGTCTATTTCTGCTAATGTTAAGAGTGTTGGTAATGAGGGTAGTCTTAATAGTGGGTCTGGGGATGTTAATGGTTTGCCTGCTAGTGTTTTAGGTCAGGGGAACGTTTCGTGTAATATGGGTAATGTTCCTGATGTGTCTAAACCTAGTGTGGAGAGTACTAATTTGAAGCATAATGTGGGTTCTGATAAGCCTAGGAGCCCTACTAAAGTCAGTTTTGGTGATGTTAGGGTTCCGGGTTTGTTTAAGGTTAATGGGAATGTTAGTGTAACTGGTAAGGGTGTTAACGAAGTGAGTAATTTTGCTGTGGGTTAGTCTAGTGGTGTTAAGGATACGGTAATGACAGATAGCGTGTATGAAAAGAATAGTAGGTCCTATCGTGAGGCTGTATCAAATAGTTATGGTGGGAATGGGAATAATAAGTTGCATTATGTTCCTCCGTATATTATTGGTGATAATAGGAAAGTTGCTAAGATGGATCCGATTTTGGAAGAAGGATGTAAGAGGTGGGGTAATACAGTGGTTGGTTTTTTTGTTGGGTTTCGTATGAATTATGCTGATTTGGTTTATCATTTGAAACGTATGTGGAGGTTGTATCAGTTGGATAATGTTATTATGAACCAGAATGGAATGTGTTTTTTTGACTTTAAGTCTAATGATGTGATGGAGTTGGTTATTGAGAAAGGCCCTTGGTTAGTGAATAATAGGCCTTTGTTTGTGAAAAAATGGGAACCGGGGCTGTGCATGTCTAGACCTGAGGTTAAGAAGGTTCCGGTTTGGGCTAAAATTCATGATATTCCCTTGGAAGCTTGGAATGTTGAGGGTATCAGTAGGATTGTTAGCCAAATTGGTAGCCCAATTATTATGGACCGGATGACTACTTCCATTTGTGAAAAGCCTTATGGCAGGGCTGCGTTTGCTAGGGTGTTAGTTGAGATTGATTCTGAGAAGCCGTTTGTTAACTTTGTTGAATTGTGGTATGAGAAGTTGGGTAAGGTTTTGAAGCTGAAGGTTGAACATGATTGGGTTCCGCAAAGATGTGAGGAGTGCAAGGTGTTTGGACATTATTTGAGTGACTGTATTAATAAAGTGAATGTGGCTAGGAAAGTGAAAAAGGATGGTAAGAATGTGAAACCTAATGATGTGAAGAGTAGTGATAATAATAATAGTTCGGGTAATGTTAATGTGGATGAGGGCTGGACTGTTGCTGGTTTTAGAAGGAATAGGGGTGTTGGTAATAATGGGCGACAAGGGAATATTGGTGGTCATCAGGTTAGAAGAGGTACTTTTGTTAACATGGCAAGTGGTAATAACACTAGTAAGGTAAATATGGGGAATATGGGTGATAAGCAGGCTAGTAATAAGACAGAATCAGTGAAAAGTGGTAATGTAGGTAAGCTTGATGAGAGTGTTGTTGTGAATGATAATGGGAAGCCTATTGACAAAGGTAAAGATAAAGTTGATGTGGGTAGTGGTGGTAGTAATAGTAACCAAAATTACACTTCAGTTGGTAACAAAAAGAATGTGCAGAAGAAGAATTCGGGTAACAATTCAGGGAACAAAAATGGTAATAACAGCAAGAATGGAGATGGTCATAAGTTGAATGATGGTTTAGGTTCTAAGAATGTTAGTACCAGTAATAGGTTTGATGTTTTGGGTAGTGATCAGATTAGTGATATTTCAGATGGTTGGAATGCTGTGAAGGTTGTAGTGGAAAAGGCGTGTGGTTCTGGTATTCCTATTTTAGAAAGTGTTGTTAAGAGTTGGAATGAAGACATGGTTAAATACTATACGGAAAAGTGGAATAATAGAATCATGAGGAATGGATCTCATGAACAACAATTAGAATTTAGAATCAAAAATTTGTCTGATCGTATTGTGTTACTTAATCAGAATATTAATTCAAATGCTAAACGTAATGCTGATTTGATGATGCAGAAGACTGTCTTGACTACACATGATAGTAGTGATGTTTCATTCAGTCAATGTTATGATGAAGCTTATCGTGTGGAGTTAGCCAAAGTTGGAAGTTTGCAAAAGGAGCGTGATTTGTTGAAGGTTGATCTGTTCATTTTATCTAAAAAGCCGCTTGATAAGGAATGTAAAGATACTTGGACTGATGAGATGTTGGAATACTACTCGAGTAGATGTGAGGATATTAGTAGTGATAGGATTAATGGTCATTTATCTGATATGGATGGATCTCATTCTTTGGATGAAGTAGAGGAGGTTACGACTGGTTCAGCTTCCTTTATGACACAGAATGAAGTCTTTAATGATGTGGATACGTCTATGGTTCAAGAGTGTGGTGCGCCTGCACCATTTGATTCTAATATTCAATGAGTTGTAAAATTGGTGCATGGAATGTCCGGGGTCTGTCTCGGACTTCTAGACAAGATGATGTTATATCACTTATTAGAGAAGAGGGTTTGTGTATGTGTGCTGTGGTTGAGACTCATCTTAGGAAGAAGTCGGTCAAGGGTGTGGGTGATAGTTTATTTCGTAATTGGTCATGGGTATCTAATGTAGATGATTGCAGAAGTGTTTGCAGAATGATGGTTGGATGGGATAACAATGTTGTTGATGCCAACCTTATTTCCCATTCTGAACAGAAATTGGTTATGAGGAGGGACAAGTGAAAAGAAACCCTAGTTCTCTCTCCCCTATTGGAGAAATCCGGCCGCCACCCTTCAAAATTTTCCGGCCAAAAAACGACACCTAATCGTCCTCTCTATCCTTCTAAGGGTATGCAATACGTATTAGGTTTAGTTATTCTCTTAAGGGTGGTTGGTTTCTGCGTTTTCTTATTACTTTAAACGGATTTCTCCTTGTTTTCTGGTCGAAACCCTAAGAGTTTATTCACTATCGTTTTTTAGGGTTTCCTGGCCGACTTATTTTACAAACTCTCTTGTGTTTCCTGCTGTCGGTTTATTACTAATCGATTATATATATTGAGGGTTTATTGGTTCGTTTTTTTTTTTGGGTAAAGGGCATTCCACCCGGCAAAATACATTAACCAAAAAGCGTTGAAGTACAAAGGATGAGGGCGTACACCCCTCATCTCAGTCCCTTAGGACACTTACAAAGACACCTATCTAAGAATGACAAACCATTCTTAAAACAAACCTGCACAACATGTGCATCTAACCAAACGAACATGCTAAACAAAGCAACTACTATATGAACAAAAAACTACAACGACTATAAGATTACAAATAAAATTAAGTTCATGAATCATCACACGTCGTCGTAGAAGTCCATAACCTTCAATGATGCAGCATTGGATCAACAATATAGGATATAGGCAAAACCAATGCACTCACCAACCAATCAATAAGACCCCACCAACAACAAGCCAAAGCATACGCAATCTGAACCAAGCTTGAGGATTAAGAGGACTTGTACATGCAATAGGGTCCAAACCCTAACATCCATAAAAAAAAAGAGCAGCTACGATCCCATGCATAAAATAGAACCATAATATGAAAATCGAACCACCCATAAACGATCCATAGAAAAGGATTCCTATTGATCGAGTCAAGGATTTTTGAATAAGATACCCTTGAAACTTAACCTACATGCCACGATCCCCTTCCAAGCAGCCAAACTTAATATCCCATAAAAAGGACACCTTGATAATCAAATCAGCAAGAACAAGGGAATCATGCAGCATCATTAGATCGAATGTGCAACCAACAAATAAGCTCGAACAGCAGCAAGAGCAAATGTAATCCAGCCACATCCAATCTATCCTTAGAATTTTTGAATAAGAACTCTAAAAAAAACTTAACCTTCAAGATAAATCAGCAGCAACCAGCAGCACTTCCTTCTCTCTCTATACCCCACTTGAACCACGAATGACTTACAGCACCAAGAAAGATGCACCCAAATCCACAATACTTGCAGCACCAAATAATAGATGCACGCGTATAATCCAAAACCCTAGGACGGGTTACTTGCAACCATATAAATCACCAAACCCTTAGCGAGTATAGTGTTAGAATTAAAGACCAGCAGACCAAAGCACATAGAATAAAACGAAACCCTAATACAGGGAATCGAATGGAATGAAAACAATGTGCAGCAAAAAGGAATCGACCTTATATAGGAAAAAAATCGATTAAAAACCGACTCAAGTTGTGAAGGAATAATAAGGTTCGATTCAACCACTTGCAATCGAATAATATGTACCACCAACAATCGATCCAATATAATACCAAGAACCACCGACCCACGATCAGGAATTCAATGAATATATAAAGGGATTATACGGTAGCAAATAGAGAATAACATAACCATGCAGAAAACGACAACAAAACTTACAACCGACCCAAGATTAATATTAAATTCAAAAGAGCAGGATCGGAATGCAAATAATCACATGCAGCGATTCAAAGATATAAGGAATTAAGGACACCGACCCATGATCTAAAAGCAAATAATAAATTAAGAATCAAATAGAATAGGGAGGTGAGAATCGCTAGCAACTCTTGGCAAAAAACGAATCAAAAGGTACACCGACCCACGATAATTAATACAATAATCAATAACACCCAAAAGAGGAGAATCAAATAATTAAAGATTAAGAATCGAAGCCGGATAATCGTTTTGTGAGGGATTCGTTTTTCACCAAGAGTCGCCAAAAACGAGAGAACTTTTTTAGGGTTTTTTTTTTTCACGTTTTTTTCTTATTATTGGTTCGTTTTTTCTACCCCTAAACATGTACTATCGGTTTAGGGTTTCATTGGATCTGGATCGATCGTATATGTTACAAGGGATTATTTTCTACGATCTGCTAGATTGGTAAGCGTAGCATGTTCCTGATTTGAATCAAGTCGGTTTTTTGGATCGACTTTATTTAACATGGTGCGTTATGGGTGGGTTTGATGTGCTTACTGATAAACGAAACCTTTTTTGGGTTTTGTGTCGTCTTGATCTGCTGTGTTTGTTGGTGATTATGGATCTGGTTGTTTTCTTGGATGTCAATCCTTTGTAAGGGATTGTTGGTGTTCATTGTCGTACTATGATGCTGCTGCCATGAATGTGGGTTTGGGAGAGATGAAAGTTAAGTTTTAGGGGAACTTGTTCAAAAACCCTTGTTTTGATCGATGATGTTAGGGTTCGTTGGTTCCCTAGTTGTTGATTTGGGTTCGTATACTTCATAGACTACTGCTGATTATGTGATTTCATGTTTTCTTGGTCTAATATACGACGGGTTGAGTATGGAAGTTAAGTTTGAAGGTACTCTTGTTCAAAAACCTATCGTTAATGCTTTCACAAGATGGTTTTCATTCTCACTACTCGATGGTCTTGTGATCGTATGTATTATCATATTCCTACCAGAATGTAAGGTGTTAATTTGCTTTGTGGTATGTAATATGATCTATTGGAAGTTAGGGTGTGCTGTAAACCCTAGTGGCGTTTGTTTGTTGGTGACATGAATCATGGTGCTGCTGGAATGGGTTCTATGACGTTCATTTTTGGGCAGGTGATCATGTTATCATTTTTTGTTTGTGAGCATATTTGGTCACTTATATGCCTATGTTTAGAGGGACTCTATTTTTCTGCATTTGATGATCCCATGCTCGTGGAAGGTTTTGTTTGTGTTGGTCTTGCTAATACAAACAGATTTTATGTTGAAGATCGCTTGTAGTTTCTACGTGGATTCTTCATGGAAGTTAAGGTGGACCGCCATAGTGATATAGAAGGCTCAAGTGGTTTCTTGAGTAGCATTGTAACTTTTTATGTACTTTTGTCATTATTGGTAGGTTCATTTTATTGTAAGTTATAGGAATGGTGTGTCATTCTTATATTTGAGTCTGTAAGTGTCCTAAGGGACTGAGGTGAGGGATATCACCCTCATCCTATGTACCTCAACGTTTTTTGGAGTAATGAATTTTACCGGGGTGAATTAACCCTTTTACCCAAAAAAAAAAATATATTTCCCATTCTGAACAAGTTATGCATTTTGAAATCATTTATATTCATGATCACAGGAAGCAATTTGTTTCTTTCATTTATGCTAAAAACAAAGGTGTTGAAAGACGGGTGTTATGGAAGAATTTAGCTCATCATAGTGTTCTTGTAAAGGATAATCCGTGGGTGCTGCTGGGTGATTTCAACGTTGCCTTAAATATTAGTGATTGTTCTGATGTCCCAGCAGCTAAAGATATTGATATGGAAGATTTTCGGAATTGTGTTGAGTCGTTGGAGCTTGAGGATATTGCTTCAAAAGGTATGTTCTACACTTGGATTCAAAAGCGTATTGACCCTGATTCTGGTATTCTTAAGAAGTTAGATAGAGCGTTGGGTAATGTCAGTTTTATATCCTGTTATGATAGCTGTTTTGTTGAATTTTTACCATACCTTTCGTCGGATCATTGTCCAGTTATTTTAAACTATCCTTTGGCTAAACCTGTTAAGCCTAGACCATTCCGGTTTGCTAATTTTTTGGCTGATAAGGATTCTTTTATTCCTACGGTTAGAGATAATTGGGGTATTGAGGTTTTTGGTTTCCGTATGTTTGTTTTGGCTAAGCGCCTGAAAAATATGAAAAGACATTTGAGGAACATGAACAGGGTAAATGGGAATGTGTTTAATAAGGTTAAAATGTTGAGAGCTGAGCTTAAGAGAGTGCAGAAATGTTTAGATAAAGAGCCCGATAATAGCAACCTTAGATATGAAGAGTATGTCTTTTGTAATGCATATCAGGAAGCGGTTAGGGATGAGGCGAATCTTCTTAGGCAGAAAACTAAGATTCAATGGTTGAAGGATGGGGACCATAATACGTCGTACTTTCACAATATTCTTAAGAGCAGGGTGAACAAGGGTAGGATTCAAGTTGTGTGTGATGAGCAGGAGAATAAGTTTTATGGTGATGATGTTCCGGGGTGCTTTGTTAACCATTTTCAAAATTTTTTGGGGGTGGAAGATGAGGTTATTCCGTTAGATGATTGTGAGGAACTTTTTGCTAAAAAACTTGATTCTTCTATTGCGTTAAACATGGTTCGACCAGTTTCTGATATAGAAATCAAAGAAGCAATGTTTAGTATTGATGATGACAAAGCGGCTGGCCCGGATGGTTTTACTTATTAGTTCTTTAAAGCGGCTTGGTGCATTGTTAGTGTTGATGTCTGTGCTGCGGTTAAAGAGTTTTTCAGTTCGGGTAAACTTCTTGGTGAGTTTAATGCTAATGTTATCTCGCTTATTCCTAAGTTGCAAGTTCCTTTGAAGGTATCTGATTATCGTCCTATTGCTTGTGGAAATGTCATCTACAAGTGCATCAGTAAAGTAATTACGAATAGACTTAAAGAAGGTCTTTGTAGTTTGATTGATTGTAACCAGAGTGCATTTATCCCGGGTAGGCAGATAAGTGACAACATTTTGCTTGCTCAGGAGTTTGTTAAGAGATATAATTGGACGCGTGATGTTAGCAAATGCTCGTTCAAAGTGGACATTCAGAAGGCTTACGATACGGTCAATTGGGACTTTTTGAAGAAGTGTCTTGTTCATTTCGGCTTCCACAGCTCCATAATTCATTGGATTATGGTATGTTTAACTTCTGCTTCTTTTTCTTTATGTGTTAATGGTGAATTGCATGGATTTTTCAAAAGTAAACGGGGTCTTAGGCAGGGTGACCCGATTTCGCCTTATTTGTTCACTATCGTTATGGAAGCATTTAATATGATGGTTCAGAGACAGATTAGAAGGGAAGGTTGATTTAGGTTTCATTGGGGTTGTGAGAAATTTCAATTGACCCACTTATGTTTTGCGGATGACCTGATCTTATTATGTCATGGTGATTTAATCTCTGCTAGTATTCTTAGAAGAGCGTTAGATGAGTTTGCTGTGTGCTCTGGTCTTTTCCCTAGTATAGCTAAGAGTGTTGCTTTCTTTGGGAGTGTGCCTGATACGGTTAGGGATAATATTTTGCTTGTCATGCCGTTTAGAATTGGTGTTCTGCCATTAAAATACTTGGGTATCCCTCTGTCTGGTAAGAGAATTGTGAATGAGGATTGTAGAAGCTTGATCCAGAAGGTTAAGAATCGCATTAATGATTGGAGAAACAAAACTTTATCTTTTGCGGGTAGACTTCAGTTAATCTCATCTGTTCTTACTTCGCTTCATGTTTATTGGGCTTCGATGTTTCTTATTCCTAATCATGTCTTTGATAGTATTGATAAACTGTGTAAAAAGTTTTTATGGTCCGGTGGGGGTGAGGGTAGTGGTATTGCTAGTGTATCATGGAAAGATATTTGTAAGCCTAAAAATCAGGGGGGGGGGGGCTTGGTCTTAAACCTCTCAGACTTATGAATGAGGCTTTAATCGCTAAGCACCTTTGGAACGTTATTAGTAAGAAAGACTCTCTGTGGGTTAGATGGGTTCATGCTTATAGGATCAAAGACAGAAATATTTGGTTTGATATTAAGCCTGAACATGGTGCTTCGGGTTGGAATCATATTCTTGGTCTTAGGGATAAAATTCGAGCTTTTGTGGTGTATAGATTGGGTAATGGTAAACAATGTTCTATGTGGTTTGATAAATGGCATACTAACGGCCCGCTGTGTAAGGTTATTACTCATAGTTTCCTTACTGAAAATGGGTTGGATACTAATGATAAGGTTGCCGATTGGATTGATAGTAATGGATGGAAATGGCCCAATGAATGGAAAAGTCTTTTTGGTAATGTTTTAAATGTGCCTGTTCCTGTTTTATTTGATGAATTTGAGGACAAGGTTGTATGGATCAATAAGGATGTTGAATTTAGTGTCAAAGAAGCTTGGAAAGCGTTAAGGATTGATAGTCCTAAAGTTATGTGGTATAAGCACGTTTGGTTCTCCCAATGTATTCCCAGACACGTTTTTGTGCTTTGGATGACTATGAGGGGGAGACTTAAAACTTCGGATCGTATTTCTAGATGGTTCAACATTCCCAGTACTTTATGTCCTTTATGTAATGCTGTCGATGAATCCCATGCCCAGTTGTTCTTTTCTTGCAAATTTTCTAAGGCTGTTTAGGGTAATCTAAAACTTTTGTGTAAGCTTGATGATATTTCCTATACGTGGGCTGAAGTTGTATCTGGAATCTCTATGAGAAGTGCTAATAATTCTATATGGAGTGTGATTCAGCGTTTAGTGTTTGGAGCTGCGGTTTATTTTTTTTTTGGGTAAAAGGGTTATTCACCCCGGCAAAATTCATTACACCAAAAAACGTTGAAGTACAAAGGATGAGAGTGACTTCCCTCATCTCAGTCCCATAGGACACTTACATGCCAAGCAACTAACAAGAGAACCAAAAAACTAGCTATATAAGAATGACAAGCCATTCTTATAACTTACAAAAAAATAAACCTATCTACGACAATTATTCAAGCGAATATCAAAATGATCACATAATGCTTGCATTTTATCAGGTAGGACCACCTGATCATAATCGTCATAGTAATCTTCCATATCATCCAAGAAGCCTCAACCAACGTCATCAACTTCATCTTCCGAGTCTTCCGGGCCTGATAATGGAGATTTACTGTCACTTGTAGCAGCATTAAACTGCTCCCACAAACTCCCACTCTTAGTTGACTCACCAACCGAACTTGCTTAGCTGCGGTTTATTACATTTGGCAAGAGCGGAATTTTAGGTTATTTCAAAAGAATTTTAGAAGTGAGGAGACTATTTTCAAGATTACCGTTGATATTGTTAGGCACAAACTGTTAAGTCTTAAGATTAAGCTTTCGGTAGAATCTATGAAGGCTGCGACTATTTGAAAAATCCCGTTGAGGAGTTATAACTGCTGTGACAATGGTATTAATGGTGTTACATGACTTTTTGGTGACTGTGGATTTGCACAAATTCTTATTGAATTTGGGGCTTTGGGTTGTTAATGTTTCTGCTAATCAGTATTCTAACAATGGTTATGTGATGGTTTGTAATTTCAACAGATCTTGTAATTGTTGGGTTTGTTGGTGTTTCTTGGGTACTGGTTTCTGGAAATGTAACTATGTTTTTGATCCGGGTGTTTGTGATTTTTGCAAGTTATTATGCACTACAGATGAGAGGATAGCTTCCTGCGCTGATCATCAATTTGTAGTATGGAGGTATGGATGGCTATGCACTACAGGAACCAATTCTTTTGTCTGCGCTGATAACTTGTATTGGTTGACACGGTCTCAAATGAGATTAATGAGTAATGAGACTGAGTTTGTGATTGCTATCAGGTTTATTGCTAATCTGTTCAGTATTTGGAGGTATAATGGGTACAATTTTATTGCTGTTGGTTTATATTATGTGGTTCTCTTTGTCAATTGGTGGGGGTATGAGGTGGTTTTGTGTTAGTAGGAGTTGGGCTTTTTTTGATTGGATCTTTTGGTACTCTAACGCGAACTTTCCTTGTACTCTTTTTCCTTGTTCAAAGTTTTCCCACAGGGTTTTTATTTGGCAAGGTTTTTTAATGAGACAAGGTTCTTGGATGATTGAAGATTTGATGTTTCATCCTTTTCCTGATCTGAAGTTAATACTTATGCTGATCTGGATGCTTCTTTTGACCATGTTATCTGGTGTTGCTATGCTGAGATTCTGCAGTTGGAGATTTTATTTGTGGTTTTGAGTTATGTTACACTGGTACTGCATCAAGCTTCTTTCCTGTTATTAAGACTTCAGTATTTATGCTTGCTATGACTGCTTGTGAATGGTGATGTTTGGAGCTCTTTTGGTTGATTCCTTTTGAGTACCCCATGTATTCAGAGTTCTCAAGTGGTCCTAGTTTCTAAGCTGTCTTATACTGTGTTTTGATGTTCAGGGGTTGCTTTTGGTTTATGCAGTTTTGGTTGTTTATTAGTTAACTTTGTTATCTTAGCATTGTTGGTTATCAGTTTGTACCTTTTTTTTTGGGTAAAAGGGTTAATACACCCTGGCAAAATTCATTATCCAAAAAAAACGTTGAAGTACAAAATGACAAGGGTGATTTCCCTCGCCCCCAGTCCCTTAGGACACTTACAAGACACCTATCTAAGAATGACATACCATTCTTAAAACAAATATGCACAACATGTGCAACTGACCTCCAAATACTCTAATATAAGAATGACAAACCATTCTTATAACAAATACATGAACAGAAAACTACAACGACCATAAGATTTACAAATAAAAACATCAAGTAAAAACTTGAATCTTCCCATGTCGTCATAGAAGTTCATGACCTTCAACGATGCAGCCGAAACCATGGTAGAATAGACACGTGCCAATCCACACAATAGATCCATCAACTACACCGATCTTCATTGATCCAACCAGGACCAAACCAACACTACAACTCAATCCAATACCGCATCTACTACAAGTTTCAAAATGGAAGAAACTCAAGCAAGAATGAAAAACAATGTATCTTGATCAGTTGTAGACAAACATAGGGCTATACAACCCTAACCTGCAAAAAACGACCTACCCAAGGCTGATGAACATGAACCCACCAACAAGAGGTCGTACCACAGCAGCATCGATCCATCACAGAATAAAGAACCCAAATATATAGATCGAACCACCAATAAATGATTAATAGAAAATAATGAATCATTCCTATTGAATCGAGTCAAGGATTTTTGAATAAGATACCCTTGAAACTTAACCTTCATGCTATGATTCGAGATAAATCACGAACCAACAACCACCACTAAGAACCTGTCATGATTCCCTACAAACAGCCAAGTAATATCAATAATACCATGAATAGGGTCACCATGCAACGAAAACTAGGGTAAAAAAACTCTAGTCATATGATCGAATGTGCAGCAACTTGATCAAGCCCTAACGTAGCAAGAACACATGTAAAATCCATCACACCCAATCGATCAATAGGGTTTTTGAATAAGAACTCTAAAAAACTTAACCTCCAATGTAACACAGCATCAAAACAATGCACGCATATCATAAAGAACAATATACTCTCCCAAACCCACATACCAAAACTGAATCAGCCTCACCACGACCAATAGTCGACTTACATGAACAACCAACCACAAGGTTACATTCAAGAAGGAACCACGATCATCAGATCGACTATCATCACTGAGCAGTCATTAATTGAAATACGAAACCCTAAAAAGGGATTCGTTCTTGAAAAGATCATGATCACCCAGCAAGTGGATCGTAGAATAATATATCAATAAGTTCAATACGATCCGAACAAACAAACCCAAGAGAGAAAAAACCTAACCACGATTAATTACATCGTTTAGGTTATTTAGCACCAACAGATAAGATCGTTGAAGATATATCAATAAAGAATATGCGATCCATGAAAACCCAAACCCTAAACAGCGATTACAATAGAATCGTTAAGGGTTAGAGACCAAAACGAGTTAAATAGGAGTGGTAATCGGTTAGGGTTAATAACAAATCGAATCTAAAACCCTTTAAATAAATCGATTGAAAACCGACTATAAATTAATCGTATAGGGTTTAGAAACAAGGCGATTTAGGGATAGATAAGAGATAAAACAAAGGCACACCACTTCAGATAATCATCAACCTTCTACTCCGATTGCATACCAAGGTAGAGATACGAATTAGAAGGTTGAATTTGGCCGGAAATTTTGTTAGAAGTGGCGGCCAAAAAAACGCCCCTAGAAGGGAGAGAGAATTAGGGTTTTTTCTTTTCAAAGTAATGCGGATTCTGTTTCTGTTTCTGTTTCTAGGCAAGATATGCTTGGTTTAGGGGTTGTCCTTTCCTGGTTTATCTTGTGCTATCCTATGTACATAACTTTTATTTTATTTAATATATTTTACCGTTTTGTAAAAAAAAAAAAAAAAAAAACATTGAAGTACAAAAGACGAGGGTGAGTTCCCTCGCCACAGTCCCTTAGGACACTTACAGACACAAATATAAGAATGACAAAACATTCTTATAACTTACCACTAACCACTATATAAGAGTGACAAACCACACTTATAACAAATAATAGAGCATAAACTACAACGCCTAATAAAAATAACAAATTAACCACTAATCAAGTAGACACACTTGATTCTTCAAAAGCGCCATAGAACTCTAACTTCCAATTAACCAACCCACGAGGACCGTCCAAGAAGTTGATCAGTAAACAAATAGGGTGAACCACCCTAACGTCCAATATCATAGTGATCGACACCTTATCATAACTAGGAGCAAAACCAGCAGTGATGATCACAAAACCACAAGTCGACCTGTGGGCACGTCAACCAAGAGTTTTTTGAATAAGAAACCCAATAAAACTTAACTTCCAATAAACGACCAGCAACAGCACAAATGCAACAACACATGCAGGGTTCCACACAAAAGAAATTTCAACAGCTCCCCTACCAAATGTCATGTGATCCACATGTGCAACTCGAAAACATAACCACTATGGCTTGATTCAAACATAATCATCTGCCGAATGCAAACAATATCATCATAAGCATTGTAACGAAAAGAATCCACCATAGACGATCACTAGGGTTTTAAAAACCCTAACGTTCAGCTTCAATCCCAATCCACGACCATAACCATGATACACAATAGAACCAGGACCAAAAACAAAAAAATAGGGATTCCGACTCCCTAACAGCCATCAACATAACCAACATGTCTCCCTAAAACCCACAAATCAGTAACATGAATCTGATAGAGAACATGCCAACAGCCAAACAAACCCTAGAAGGGTTAACGCTCAGATCAACACATCACCTTCCAAGTCACGAACCAGATTCGAAACATGTAAAAACCTAAAAAAGGTTTTATGAACATTCAACACAAGACCACACAACCAAAGGCCAATCAAACTATAAATACGAAACTCTAATTAGGGTTTCGTTCTTGAATAATACTTGATTGCCCAGATAAAACATTCATAGTTGAAACCTTAATAAAAGAATAAGATATTAGGGTTTCTGCCACCTCTATGATTAGACGCAACCCAGAAACGATTGCATACAATCAAAACGAATCAGAGATCGATTGATGTAGAGAGGCATTTTTAGGGTTACGCATGGACTGAAAAAGATTAGGGAGGTGGCGGCATCAATCATAGGGAACGATTCTGTGAATAAACCATAAAAACCGACTCCTAACCCTACCAAATCAGAACAGAACGTAGGTTCAATTAATCCTAAGAAGAATTAAAGAAAGAACGCATGAGATATGGCAGGGATTTGATAGGGTATAGGTGGCCGGAAATCGCCCCTATGGGGAGAGAACTTTAGGGTTTTAAAAATATAATGTAAGGTACAATTGCTCTCAACAAATAAGGATAACACAATAAAAATAGAACTAGCAGTTGACAATCATAAACAACACAATAAGGATAACGTGATATGCAGCAGCAACGCACTACACTAGCAAAAACCCAAGAAGGTTTACTTGCAAACATGTAGATAAACCCTAATGAAGCGATTACCCTCTTAAACAAAGGATAAACAACAATCAGGTCGGTTAAGGTTTAAATAAAAAGCGAACGTCTTCAAGGGATAGTAATATGAAACCGATTAAAATAATCCCATGCATAAAACGACAACAATGAATATGCAGTAAATATACCGAATAAAGAATAGCAATTCAAAGTTAAAAGCCTTCAATATAATATGTTGCCAAGATATAATCTAAACTCCACCGCCCACTAAAGTGATGGACCAATAGAAAGCTAGATACAATTAAGAATATTCAAGGCTTGAAACGATTCTTGGCTACAAAAAAATGAATCAACAAATCAACACCAACCCACGATATAAGAAGAATTAAAAATTAACGTATAATAAGAATCGTAAGAGGTGAATCGAGTTATGTGAAGGATTCGTTTATTCGCTTTTTGGATGATAATGGAAGGGACGCTTTGCGATTGAGGCTAGATAAACAATACAAACCGACCTCACAAACAAACCAATCCTAGCCTACTAATCGTTAATCTGATAATCAAAAGAGAATCAAATAGCAAAAAAGAAGAACGGACTGATTTGGTTGGGGGCAGCACCTAGAGAGAGTTTTAGGGTTCATTAAGAGTCGTTGTCCATAAAGGCTCACTTGTTTAGAGCAATTGTACCTTAGTTTATAGGATCTGTTGTCCTTAAATGCTTTTTTGGGTAAAAGGGTTAATTCACCCTGGTAAAATATATTATCCAAAAAAACGTTGAAGTACTAAAACACACACTACTATGGGCGATTGTATAACCTAGGGTTTTATACGGTTTTCCTGTTCATCAATACACCTTAAATCCATTTTATTTTTAATTCCAATCTTATAATAATACATCTGCTACTGTAGATCCTTGTTTGTTCTTCATTAATTCACCTTTCAATTTCATTCCGCCTTTTTCAATTCATTTTTCCGTTATAATAAACCATCTTCACTGTTCATTGGTTTTAATGAATTTGTTTCATTAATTTCCATGGATTCTAACCCTGATCCTAATACTAATCCGTCCTTTCACAGGACGGATTCAGCTCTTAAACCCAAAAAAACTACTCGTACTATGAATCCTATGAGTAAATCTGCTATGAAACATACTAATATGTTATCTAAGGTTCCTAGGAATCTATATTCTAAGAAGACTAGATCTGTTTTTCGGGGTAATAATGAAGCAATGGATATGGACGATTTGGAATGTGATGATGGGGCTTCTGAGTCTGTGGAGGGTAGTGAGGACTTTGGAGGCTCATGCTCTGGTATTGATGATGGGGGTAGTGTTGGTGATGGTTCTGAGGCTGGTAAGGTGAATTCTGGTAAGGATAATAATATTTCATTTGATTGTGATGTTAGTAACAAAGACATTATTGATGAAATTGCTAAAAGTTTGAATAATGAGTCTATTGCTGCTAGTGCTAAGTCTGTTGGTGATGTGGGTAATCTTAATGGTGGGTCTAGGGATGTTAATGGTTTGCCTGCTAGTGATTTAGGTCAGGGGAATGTTAAGTTTAGCAAAGATAATGGTCCTGATGTGTCTAAACCTAGTGTGGAGAGTTCTAATTTGAAGCATAATGTGGGTTCTGATAAACCTAGGAGCCCTACTAAAGTAAGTTTTGGTGATGTTAGGGTTCCGGGTTTGTTTAAGGTTAATGTGAATGTTAGTGATTCTGGTAAGGGTGTTAGCGAGGTGAGTAATTTTGCTGTGGGTGGGTCTAGTGGTGTTAAGGATACGGTAATGACAGATAGTGTGTATGAAAAGAATAGTAGGTCCTTTCGTGAGGCTGTTTCAAATAGTTATGGTGGGAATGGTAATAATAAGTTGCATTATGTTCCTCCGTCTATTATTGGTGAAAATAGGAAAGTGGCTAAGATGGATCCGATTTTGGAAGAGGGGTGTAAGAGGTGGGGTAATACTGTGGTTGGTTTCTTTGTTGGGTTTCGTATGAATTTTGCTGATTTGGTTTATCATTTGAAACGTATGTGGAGGTTGTATCAGTTGGATAATGTCATTATGAACCAGAATGGAATGTGTTTTTTTGACTTTAAGTCTAATGATGGGATGGAGTTGGTTATTGAGAAAGGCCCTTGGTTAGTGAATAATAGGCCTTTGTTTGTGAAAAAATGGGAACCAGGGCTATGCATGTCTAGACCTGAGGTTAAGAAGGTTCCGGTTTGGGCTAAAATTCATGACATTCCTTTGGAAGCTTGGAATGTTGAGGGGATCAGTAGGATAGTTAGCCAAATTGGTAGCCCAATTATTATGGACCGGATGACTACTTCCATTTGTGAAAAGCCATATGGCAGGGCTACGTTTGCTAGGGTGTTAGTTGAGATTGATTCTGAAAAGCCGTTTGTTAACTTTGTTGAATTGTGGTATGAGAAGTTGGGTAAGGTTTTGAAGCTGAGGGTTGAACATGATTGGGTTCCGCCAAGATGTGAGGAGTGCAAGGTTTTTGGACACTACTTGAGTGATTGTAAAAATAAAGTGAATGTGGCTAGGAAAGTGAATAAGGATGGTGAGAATGTGAAGCCTAATGATGTGAATGGTGGTGATAATAATAATTGTTCGGATAAGGTTAATGTGGATGAAGGCTGGAATGTTGCTGGGTTTAGAAGGAATAGGGGTGTTGGTAGTAATGGACGACAAGGGAATATTGGGGGGCATCAGGTTAGAAGAGGTAATTTTGTTAACACGGCTAGTGGTAACAACACTAGTAAGGTAAATACGGGGAATGTGGGTGATAAGCAGACTAGTAATAAATCAGAACCAGTGAAAAGTGGTAATGTAGGTAAGGTTGATGAGAGTGTTGTTGTGAATGATAATGGGAAGACTATTAACAAAGGTAAAGATAAAGTTGAAGTGGGTAGTGGTGGTAGTAACAGCAATCAGACTACTACTTCAGTTGGTAACAAAAAGAATGTGCAGAAGAAGAATTCGGGTAACAGTTCCGGTATTAATAATGGTAATAGCAGCAAGAGTGGTGATGGTCGTAAGTTGAATGATGGTTTAGGCTCTAAGAATGTTAGTACTAGTAATAGATTTGATGTTTTGGGTAGTGATCAGGTTAGTGATAATTCTGATGTTTGGAAGGCTGTGAAGGCTGCAGTGGAAAAGGCGTGTGGTTCTGGTATTCCTATTTTAGAAAGTGTTGTTAAGAGTTGGAATGATGACATGGTTAAATACTATACGGAAAAGTGGAATAGTAGAATCATGACGAATGGGTCTCATGAACAGCAGTTAGAATTGAAAATCAAAAACTTGTCTGAAAGTATCGTGTTACTTAACCAGAATCTCAATTCTAATGCCAAAAGTAATGCTAATTTGATGATGCAGAAGACCGTCTTGACTACGCATGATAGTAGTGATGTTTCACTCAGGCAATGTTATGATGATGCTTATCGTGCGGAGTTAGCTAAGATTGGTAATTTGCAAAAGGAGCGTGATTTGCTGAAGGTTGACCTGTTTATGCTGTCTAATAAGTTGTTAGATAAGGATTGTAAAGAGACTTGGACTGATGAGATGTTGGAATACTACTCGAGCAGATGTGAGGATATAAGAAGTGATAGGATTAATGGGCATTTATCTGATATGAATGATTCTCATTCCTTGGATGAAGTAGAGGAGGTTACGACTGGTTCAGCTTCCTTTATGACACAGAATGAAGTCTTCAATGATGTGGATACGTCTATGGTTCAAGAGGGTGGTGTGCCTGCACCCTTTGATTCCAATCTTAAATGAGTTACAAAATTGGTGTTTGGAATGTCTGGGGTCTGTCTCAGACTACTAGACAAGATGAAGTTATATCGCTTATTAGAGAAGAAGGGTTGTGTATGTGTGCTGTGGTGGAGACTCATCTTAGGAAGAAGTCGGTTAAGAGTGTTGGTGACAGTTTGTTTCGTAATTGGTCATGGGTTTCTAATATGGATGATTGTAGAAGTGTGTGTAGAATGTTAGTTGGGTGGGATAACAATGTAGTTAGTGCCAATCTTGTGTCTCATTCTGAACAATCTATGCATTTTGAAATTAATTTTATTCATGATTGCAGAAAGCATTTTATTTCTTTTATCTATGCCAAGAACAAAGGTGTTGAAAGACGGGTATTATGGAAGAACTTAGCTTTGCATAGTGATCTTGTCAAGGGTGAGCCGTGGGTTTTGCTGGGTGATTTTAATGTTGCCCTGAATATTAGTGATTGTTCGGACGTCACTGCTGCTAAAGATCATGATATGGAAGATTTCAGGAATTGTGTTGAATCATTGGAGCTTGATGATATTGCTTCCAAAGGTATTTTTTACACTTGGATTCAAAAACGTCTTGATCCTGAATCTGGTATTCTTAAGAAATTAGATAGAGTGTTGGGTAATAGTAGCTTCATTTCTTGTTATGATAGCTGCTTTGCTGAATTTTTGCCTTATCTATCTTCGGATCATTGCCCTGTTATTTTGAACTATTCTTTGGCCAAGCCTGTTAAGCCTAGATCCTTTAGGTTTGCTAACTTTTTGGCGGAGAAGGATTCTTTTATTCCTACGGTTAGAGATAATTGGGGTATTGAGGTTTTTGGGTTCCGTATGTTTGTTTTGGCTAAACGTCTTAAAAATATGAAAAGACATTTGAGGAATATGAATAGGATTAATGGGAATGTTTTTAGTAAGGTTAAGATTTTGAAGGCTGAGCTTAAAAGAGTGCAAGTGTGTTTAGACAATGAACCCAATAATAGCAGTCTTAGAGAAGAAGAATATGTTTATTGTAATGCGTATCAGGAAGCGGTGAGGGATGAGGCTAATCTTCTTAGGCAGAAAACTAAGATTCAGTGGTTGAAGGATGGTGACCAAAATACGTCGTATTTCCATAATTTTCTTAAGAATAGGGTGAACAAGGGAAGGATTCAAGTGGTGTGTGATGAGCAGGGTAACAAATTCTATGGTGACGATGTGCCGGGGTGTTTTGTTAACCACTTTCATAAGTTTTTGGGGGTGGAAGATGAGGTCATCCCGTTAGAAGACTGTGAGGATCTTTTTGCTAAGAAACTTGATCCTGCTGTTGCATTGAATATGGTTAGACCTGTTTCGGATATCGAAATCAAAGAGGCGATGTTTAGTATTGATGATGATAAAGCTGCTGGCCCGGATGGTTTTACCTCTAAGTTTTTTAAAGCGGCTTGGAGCGTTGTTAGTATTGATGTCTGTGCTGCGGTTAAAGAGTTCTTCAGTTCTGGAAAACTTCTTGGCGAGTTTAATGCTAATGTTATCTCACTTATTCCTAAGTTACTCGTTCCTTTGAAGGTTTCTGATTATCGTCCTATTGCTTGCGGTAATGTCATATATAAGTGTATCAGTAAGGTTATCACGAATAGGCTTAAAGAAGGTCTTTGTAGTCTGATTGATTGTAACCAGAGCGCTTTTATCCCGGGTAGGCAGATTAGTGACAACATTTTGCTTGCTCAGGAGTTTGTTAAGAGATATAATTGGACGCGTGATGTTAGCAAATGCTCGTTCAAAGTGGACATTCAGAAGGCATACGATACGGTCAATTGGGACTTTTTGAAGAAGTGTCTCGTTCATTTTGGTTTCCACAGCTCCATGATTCATTGGATTATGGTATGTTTAACTTCTGCTTCCTTTTCTTTATGTGTTAATGGTGAATTACATGGATTTTTCAAAAGTAAAAGGGGTCTTAGGCAGGGTGACCCGATCTCGCCTTATTTGTTCACTATTGTTATGGAAGCATTCAATATGATGGTTAAGAGACAGATTAGAAGGGATGGTCGGTTTAGATTTCATTGGGGTTGTGAGAAATTTCAACTGACCCATTTATGTTTTGCGGATGACCTTCTTTTATTATGTCATGGTGATCTTATCTCAGCTAGTATTCTTAGAAGAGCGTTAGATGAATTTGCTATGTGTTCTGGTTTATTCCCTAGTATTGCTAAGAGTGTTGCTTTCTTTGGGAGTGTGCCTGACCCGGTTAAGGAGAATATATTGCTTGTCATGCCTTTTAGAATTGGTACTCTGCCATTGAAATACTTGGGTATCCCTCTGTCCGGTAAGAGAATTGTGAATGAGGATTGTAGATGCTTGATTCAGAAGGTTAAGAATCGCATTAATGATTGGAGAAACAAAACTTTATCTTTTGCGGGTAGACTTCAGTTGATATCTTCTGTTCTTACCTCGCTCCATGTTTATTGGGCCTCGATGTTTCTTCTTCCTAATCATGTCTGTGATAGTATTGATAAACTGTGTAAGAAGTTTTTATGGTCTGGTGGGGGTGAGGGTAGTGGTATTGCTAGTATATCATGGAAAGATATTTGTAAGCCTAAAAATCAGGGGGGCCTTGGTCTTAAACCTCTTAGACTTATGAATGAGGCTTTAATAGCTAAGCATCTTTGGAATGTTATTAGTAAGAAAGACTCGCTGTGGGTTAGGTGGGTTCATACTTACAGGATCAAAGACAGAAATATTTGGTTTGATGTTAAACCTGAACATGGTGCTTCGGGTTGGAATCAGATTCTTGGTCTTAGGGATAAAATTCGATCATTTGTGGTTTATAGATTGGGTAATGGTAAACAATGTTCTATGTGGTTTGATAAATGGCACACTAATGGCCCGCTGTGTAAGGTCATTACTCATAGTTTCCTTATTGAGCATGGGTTGGATACTAGTGATAAGGTTGCGGATTGGATTGACAGTAATGGATGGAAATGGCCTAATGAATGGAATAGTCTTTTTGGTGATGTTTTAAATGTGCCTGTTCCCATTTTATTGGATGATTTTGAGGACAAGGTTTTATGGATTAATAAGGTTAACAAGGATGTTGAATTTAGTGTCAAAGAAGCTTGGAAAGCGTTAAGGTTTGATAGTCCTAAAGTTATGTGGTATAAGCATGTTTGGTTCTCCCAATGTATTCCTAGACATGCGTTTGTGCTTTGGATGGCTATGCGGGGGAGACTTAAAACATCGGATCGTATTTCTAGATGGTTCAACATTTCCAGTACTGTTTGCCCGTTATGTAATGCCGTTGATGAATCTCATGCTCACTTGTTCTTTTCTTGCAAATTTTCTAAGGCTGTTTGGGATAATTTAATACTCTTGTGTAAGCTGGATGATATTTCGTATACGTGGGCTGAAGTTGTTTCTGGAATCTCTATTAGAACTGCTAATAATTCTATATGGAGTGTGATTCAACGCTTAGTGTTTGGAGCTGCGGTCTATTACATTTGGCAAGAGCGGAATTTTAGGTTGTTTCAAAAGAATTATAGAAGTGAGGAGGCTATTTTTAAGATTATCGTTGATATAGTTAGATATAAGCTGTTAAGTCTGAAGATTAAGCCTTCGGTGGAATCTATGAAGGCTGCGACTATTTGGAAAATCCCATTGAGAAGTCATAGTGGTTGTGATAATGGTATTAATGGTGTTACATGATTCTTGGGCAACTGTGGGTTTGCACATATTCTTATTGAATTTGTGGCTGTGGGTTTGTAGTGATTTTGTTAATCAGTGTTCTAATGGCGATTTTGTGATGGTTTATAATTTCAACAGTTCTTGTAACTATTGGGTTTGTTGATGTTTATTGGGTACTGGGTTCTGGGAATGTAATTATGTTTTTGACCCGGGTGTTTGTGATTTTTGCAAGTTATTATGCACTACAGATGAGAGGATAGCTTCCTGCGCTGGTCATCAGTTTGTAGTATGGAGGTATGGATGGCTATGCACTACAGGAACCGATTCTTTATTCTGCGCTGATAACTTGTATTGGTTGACATGGTCTCAAATGAGTTTAATGAGTAATGAGACTGAGTTTGTGATAGCTTTCAGGTTTATTACTATTCTGTTTAGTATT
This sequence comes from Artemisia argyi, assembly GCA_030686995.1. NCBI lineage: Eukaryota > Viridiplantae > Streptophyta > Magnoliopsida > Asterales > Asteraceae > Artemisia > Artemisia argyi. The sequence continues at coordinate 52,173,465 of CM060704.1, forward strand.
TGGAGATCTTATTATTCTTATGATGGTTGGGTTTGTTGGTGTTTCTTGGGTACTGATTTCTGGAATTGTAACCTTGTTTTTGATCCGGGTGATTGTGGCTCTAGCAAGTTATTATGCACCACAGATGAGAGGATAGCTTCCTGCGCTGGTCATCATTTTGTAGTACGGAGTTTTGGATGGCTATGCACTACAGGAACCGATTCTTTATTCTGCGCTGGTAACTTGTATTGGAGGATATGGTTTCATATGAGTAGTATGAGTAAGGTGACTGTGGTTGTGATTGATACCAGGTTTAGTCCTAATCTGAGTATTGTTTGGAGGTATAATGGGTGCAATATTAGTACTGTTACTTTAATCTTTGTGGTTCTCTTTGTTAATGGGTGGGGGTATGAGGTGTTTTATGTTAGCAGGTGTTGCGCTCTTCTTGTTTTGATCTTTTGGTACTCTAACGCAAACATACCTTGTACTCTTTTTCCTTGCTCAAAGTTTTCCCACAGGGTTTTTATTTGGCAAGGTTTTTTAACGAGACAAGGTTATTGGATGATTGAAGTCTTGATGATTCATCCATTTCCTGATCTGATGTTGAATTTACTGATCTGGATGCATTCTTTTGATCAAGCTTTCTGGTGCTGCTATGCTATTTTGCTGCTTTGGAGATTATATTTGCTTGGTCTTTATTATGAGTTATGTTTTAGTTTGTTATCAGCTACTTTCCTGTACATAAGACTTAGTATTTATGCTTCCTATGATTGCTTGGGAATGGTGATGTTTGGAGCTCCTTTGGTTGATTCCTTTGGAGTGCCCCATGAATTCAGAGTTCTCAAATGGTCATAGTTTCAGGCTGTCTTTATACTAAGTTTTGATGTTCAGGGGTTGCTTTTGGTATTAGCTGTCTTGGTAGTTTATCTGTTTCTCTTTGTTTGTTTATCATTGTTGTAATCAGTTTTGGTCTTGTCCATTTCTGTTTGAATTTCTGTTTCTAGGCAAGTTGAGATTTGGTTAGGGGTTGTCCTTTCCTTGTCTTTCTTGTGCTATCCTATGTACATAACTCTATTTTATTTAATATATTTTACCTTTTTGTAAAAAAAAAAAAAAAAAAAAAAAAAAAAAAAACGTTGAAGTACAAAAACACCTTCACTATGGGTGATTGTGTAACCTAGGGTTTCATACGTATTTTCCTGTTCATCTATACATCTTTAATCCATTTTATTTTAATCCAATCTTAATAATAACATCCGGTTACTGTTGATCTTTGTTTTGTTCTTCATTAATTCACCTTATAGTTTCATTCTGCCTTTTTTCATTTCATTTTTCTGTTACAATCAACCATCTTCACTGTTCATCATTTTAATGATTTTGTTTCATTAATCTTCATGGATTCTAACCCTGATCCTAAACCTAATCCGTCCTCTCATAGGACGGATTCATCTCTTAAACCCAACAAAACAACTCGAACCATGAATCCTATGAGTAAATCTGCTTTGAAACATTCTAATATGTTATCTAAGGTTCCTAGGAATCTATACTCTAAGAAGACTAGACCTGCTTCTCGGGGTAATACTGAAGCAATGGATATGGATGATTTGGAATGTGATGATGGGGCTTCTGAGTCTGTGGAGGGTAGTGAGGATTTTGGAGGCTCATGCTCTGGTATTGATGATGGGGGTAGTGTTGGTGATGGTTCTGAGGCTGGTAAGGTGAATTCTGGTAAGGATAATAATATTTCATTTGATTGTGATGTTAGTAATAAAGACATTATTGATGAAATTGCCAAAAGTTTGAACAATGAGTCTATTGCTGCTAGTGTTAAGTCTGTTGGTGATATGGGTAGTCTTAATAGTGGGTCTAGGGATGTTAATGGTTTGCCTGCTAGTGATTTAGGTCAGGGGAATGCTTCGTGTAATAAGGTTAATGGTCCTGAGTTGTCTAAACCTAGTGTGGGTAGTTCTAATTTGAAGCATAATGTTGGTTCTGATAAACCTAGGAGCCCTACTAAGGTCAGTTTTGGTGATGTTAGGGTTCCGGGTTTGTTTAAGGTTAATGGGAATGTTAGTGATATTGGTAAGGGTGTTAGTGATGCGAGTAATTTTGCTGTGGGTGAGTCAAGTGGTGCCAAGGATGTTGTGATGACAGATAGCGTTTATGAAAAGAATAGTAGGTCCTTTCGTGAGGCTGTATCAAGTAGTTATGGTGGGAATGGGAATAATAAATTGCATTATGTTCCTCCGTCTATTATTGGTGAAAATAGGAAAGTTGCTAAGATGGATCCGATTTTGGAAGAAGGGTGTAAGAGATGGGGCAATACAGTGGTTGGTTTTTTTGTTGGCTTTCGTATGAATTATGCTGATTTAGTCTATCATTTGAAACGTATGTGGAGGCTGTATCAGTTGGATAACGTAATTATGAACCAAAATGGAATGTGTTTTTTTGATTTTAAGTCTAAAGATGGGATGGAATTAGTTATTGAGAAAGGCCCTTGGCTAGTGAATAATAGGCCTTTGTTTGTGAAAAAGTGGGAACCGGGGTTGTGCGTGTCTAGACCTGAGGTTAAGAAGGTTCCTGTTTGGGCTAAAATTCATGACATTCCATTGGAAGCTTGGAATGTTGATGGAATTAGTAGGATTGTTAGCCAAATTGGAAGCCCAATTATCATGGATCGGATGACTACTGCCATTTGTGAAAAGCCATATGGCAGGGCTACGTTTGCTAGGGTATTAGTTGAGATTGACTCTGAGAAGCCTTTTGTTAATTTTGTTGAATTGTGGTATGAGAAGTTGGGTAAGGTTTTAAAGCTGAGGGTTGAACATGATTGGGTTCCGCCAAGATGTGAGGAGTGCAAGGTATTTGGACATTATTTGAGTGACTGCATTAATAAAGTGAATGTGGCTAGGAAAGTGAATAAGGATGGTGAGAATGTGAAGCCTAATGAGGTGAAGAGTAGTGATAATAACAATAGTTCGGGTAATGTTAATGTGGAAGAGGGCTGGACTGTTGCTGGGTTTAGAAAGAATAGGGGTGTTGGAAATAATGGGCGACAAGGGAATATTGGTGGGCATCAGGTTAGAAGAGGCTCTTTTGTTAATATGGCAAGTGGTAATAACACTAGTAAAGTTAATACGGGGAATATGGGTGATAAGCAGGTTAGTAATAAGTCGGAACCAGTGAAAAGTGGCAATGTAGGTAAGGTAGATGAGAGTGTAGTTGTGAATGACAATGGGAAGCCTATTAACAAGGGTAAAGATAAAGTTGATGTGGGTAGCGGTGGTAGTAATAGTAATCAGAATTACACTTCAGTTGGTAACAAAAAGAATGTGCAGAAAAACGATTCTCTCTCCCCTTGGGAGAAATCCGGCCGCCACCCTTCATTATTTTCCGGCCAAAAACTACTCCTAATCGTCCTCTCTATCCTCCCTATGGGTATGCAATACGATTTAGGGTTGGTTTATTCTTTAAGGGTGGTTGGATCCGTTGTTTTCTTTTAATCTTAACCGGATTTCTCTTTGTTTCGAAACCCTAACTATCCCTTTTATTCTATTGATCGCTTTTTAGGTGGTCGACTTCTTTAGGGTTTCGATTGTTATGTTTATTCCAATCCCTATACGACCTGATTGTTTACTCTATTATGTGTAATCGTTATTGTTAGGGATTAACCGACTTTGGATTTGATTGATCGATCTTCTATCCCATATGTTTATTGTCGGTTTATAACTGACTTTTATATATTTATGGATCGATTTATCATCTTGTTGCTCCGGGTTTTCATTCTATTCGAGACTTTCTTTTAGGGTTTCGATTTGTTGTGAGCAGCAGGTTGGGGTATGTATCGCGCTTTATGGCTGAACGAAACACTATTTTAGGGTTTTGTTTATTGTTTCTGTTGGAAGTGTAAACCCTTGTTGGGGTTTCTCGGATTCTGCTGGTAACCCGTATTAGGGTTTGTTCGTTATTTGTATGTTTTGATCAAGTGGTTTGTTTATGAACGTGGGTTTTAGAGAGAGTGGAAGTTTTTTGTGATTTGAATGCATTGTTTGTTGCTGATTCATCATGGAAGTTAAGTTTTTTGAGTTCTTATTCAAAAACTCTATGGGATCGATTGGTTGTGAATGGTTCCTACACGCGTTCTTGTTTATTAGCTGTTTAGGACCTGAATTTATTTTGTTGTTTGGACGTTAGGGTTTATCTAGCCCTATGATTGTTGATACATGTTCCAGCTATGGATTCATTGATTTTTATGCTTATTGCTGTAAGGATCGTTCTGGCATGTAGAAGTGGGGAAGTGGCAAGTACAAGTCTTCAAGATACAAGTATGGTTCTATTTTTGTTGATCTTATGTGGTGCTTGGGACTTAGTGGAGTGTTTTTGAGCTGTTGGGGGGTGGTGGTACCTCTTGGCCTCTTTGTGTATGTTCATCTCCTGGTTTTCACACATGTGCTCTAACTCAGATTCGTTTGAAGCATGGTTTGTGGGACTATGAAGATGATTTGGAAGTTTGGACTACTATGACAATTTGAAGATTCAAGATTTTACTTGATTTGCACTTATTTTCTCTCTTATAGTCGTTGTAGTTTAATGTTCAATTATTTATGTAAGTTATAAGAATGGTTTGTCATTCTTATATGCGAGTCTGTAAGTGTCCTAAGGGACTGAGATGAGGGAAGTCACCCTCATCCTTTGTACTTCAACGCTTTTTGGTGTAATGAATTTTGCCAGGGTGAATTAACCCTTTTACCCAAAAAAAAGAATGTGAAGAAGAAGAATTCGGGTAACATTTCTGGTAACAAAAATGGTAATAACAGCAAGAGTGGAGATGGTCGTAAGTTGAGTGATGGTTTAGGATCAAAGAATGTTAGTACCAGCAATAGGTTTGATGTTTTGGGTAGTGATCAGATTAGTGATAATTCTGATGTTTGGAATGCAGTGAAGGATGCAGTGGAAAAGGCGTGTGGTTCTGGTATTCCTATTTTAGAAAGTGTTGTTAAGAGTTGGAATGAGGATATGGTTAAATACTATACGGAAAAGTGGAATAATAGAATCATGAGGAATGGGTCTCATGATCAACAATCAGAATTTAAAATAAAAAATTTGTCTGAACGTATTGTGTTACTTAACCAGAATATCAATTCAAATGCTAAACGTAATGCTGATATGATGATGCAGAAGACTGTTTTGACTACGCATGATAGTAGTGATGTTTCATTCAGTCAATGTTATGATGAAGCTTATCGAGTGGAGTTAGCCAAAGTTGGAAGTTTGCAAAAGGAGCGTGATTTTTTGAAGGTTGATCTGTTCATTTTATCTAAAAAGCCGCTTGATAAGGAATGTAAAGATACTTGGACTGATGAGATGTTGGAATACTACTCGAGTAGATGTGAGGATATTAGAAGTGATAGGATTAATGGTCATTTATCTGATATGGATGGCGTTCATTCTCTGGATGAAGTGGAGGAGGTTGTGTCTGGTTCGGCTTCCTTTATGACACAGAATGAAGTCATTAATGATGTGGATACGTCTATGGCTCAAGAGTGTGGTGCGCCTGCACCATATGATTCTAATATTCAATGAGTTGTAAAATTGGTGCATGGAATGTCCGGGGTCTGTCTCAGATTTCTAGACAGGATGAAGTAATGTCACTTATTAGAGAAGAGGGTCTGTGTATGTGTGTTGTGGTTGAGACTCATCTTAGGAAGAAGTCGGTCAAGGGTATGGGTGATAGTTTATTTCGTAATTGGTCATGGGTATCTAATATGGTTGATTGCAGAAGTGTTTGCAGAATGATGGTTGGTTGGGATTACAATGTTGTTGATGCCAACCTTATTTCCCATTCTGAACAAGTTATGCATTTTGAAATCAATTATATTCATGATCACAGGAAGCAATTTGTTTCCTTCATTTATGCTAAAAACAAAGGTGTTGAAAGACGGGTGTTATGGAAGAATCTAGCTCATCATAGTGTTCTTGTTAAGGATAATCCGTGGGTGCTGCTGGGTGATTTCAACGTTGCTTTAAATATCAGTGATTGTTCTGATGTCACTGCAGCTAAAGACATTGATATGGAAGATTTTTGGAATTGTGTTGAGTCGTTGGAGCTTGAGGATATTGCTTCAAAAGGTATGTTCTACACTTGGATTCAAAAGTGTATTGACCCTGAATCTGGTATTCTTAAGAAGTTAGATAGAGCGTTGGGTAATGTCAGCTTTATATCCTGTTATGATAGTTGTTTTGCTGAATTTTTACCATATCTTTCGTCGGACCATTGTCCAGTTGTTTTAAACTATCCTTTGGCAAAACCTGTTAAGCCTAGACCATTCCGGTTTGCTAATTTTTTAGCTGATAAGGATTCTTTTATTCCTACGGTTAGAGATAATTGGGGTATTGAGGTTTTTGGTTTCCGTATGTTTGTTTTGGCTAAGCGCATGAAAAATATGAAAAGACATTTGAGGAACATGAACAGGGTAAATGGGAATGTGTTTTAATAAGGTTAATATGTTGAGAGCTGAGCTTAAAAGAGTGCAAAAATGTTTAGACAAAGAGCTTGATAATAGCAGTCTTAGACATGAAGAGTATGTCTTTTGTAATGCATATCAGGAAGCGGTTAGGGATGAGGCGAATCTTCTTAGACAGAAAACTAAGATTCAATGGTTGAAGGATGGGGACCATAATACGTCGTACTTTCACAATATTCTTAAGAGCAGGGTGAACAAGGGTAGGATTCAAGTTGTATGTGATGAGCACGGGAATAAGTTTTATGGTGATGATGTTTCGGGGTGCTTTGTTAATCATTTTCAAAATTTTTTGGGGGTGGAAGATGAGGTTATTCCGTTAGATGATTGTGAGGAACTTTTTGCCAAAAAACTTGATTCTTCTATTGCGTTAAACATTGTTAGACCAGTATTTGATATAGAAATTAAAGAGGCGATGTTTAGTATTGATGATGATAAAGCTGCTGGCCCGGATGGTTTTACTTCGAAGTTTTTTAAAGCAGCTTGGAGTGTTGTCAGTGTTGATGTCTGTGCTGCGGTTAAAGAGTTCTTCAGTTCGGGTAAACTTCTTGGAGAGTTCAATGCTAATGTTATCTCACTTATTCCTAAGTTACAGGTTCCATTGAAGGTGTCTGATTATCGTCCTATTGCTTGCGGGAATGTCATCTACAAGTGTATCAGCAAAGTTATCACGAATAGGCTTAAAGATGGTCTTTGTAGTCTGATTGATTGCAATCAGAGTGCGTTTATTCCGGGTAGGCAGATCAGTGACAACATCTTACTTACTCAGGAGTTTGTTAAAAGATACAATTGGACGCGTGATGTGAGTAAATGCTCGTTCAAAGTAGACATACAGAAGGCGTATGACACAGTCAGTTGGGAGTTTTTGAAGAAGTGTCTTATTCATTTTGGTTTTCACAGCTCCATGATTCACTGGATTATGGTATGTCTAACCTCTGCTTCTTTTTCCTTATGTATTAATGGTGAATTGCATGGATTTTTCAAAAGTAAACGGGGTCTTAGGCAAGGTGACCCGATTTCGCCTTATTTGTTCACTATAGTCATGGAAGCTTTTAATATGATGATTAAGAGACAGATTAGGAGGGATGGTCGTTTTCGGTTTCATTGGGGTTGTGAGAAATTTCAACTGACCCATCTATGTTTTGCGGATGACCTATTATTATTATGTCATGGTGATTTGATTTCTGCTAGTATTCTTAGAAGAGCATTGGATGAGTTTGCTATGTGCTCTGGTCTTTTCCCTAGTATAGCTAAGAGTGTTGCTTTCTTTGGGAGTGTGCCTGACCCGGTGAAGGAGGATATTTTGCTTGTTATGCCTTTTAGAATTGGTGTTCTGCCTTTGAAATATTTAGGAATTCCTTTGTCTGGTAAGAGAATTATTAATGAAGATTGTAGATGCTTGATTCAGAAGGTTAAGAATCGTTTAAATGATTGGAGAAACAAAACCTTATCTTTTGCGGGTAGGCTTCAGTTAATTTCTTCTTTTGCGGGTAGGCCTCTATGTTTTTACTTCCAAATCATGTTTGTGATAGCATTGATAAATTGTGTAAAAAGTTTTTGTGGTCTGGTGGGGGTGAGGGTAGTGGTATTGCTAGTGTTTCTTGGAAAGATATTTGTAAACCAAAAAATCAGGGGGGGCCTTGGTCTTAAACCGCTTAGACTTATGAATGAGGCCTTAATATGTAAGCATCTTTGGAATGTTATTAGTAAGAAAGATTCGTTGTGGGTTAGATGGGTTCATGCTTATAGGATCAAAGACAGGAACATTTGGTTTGATATTAAGCCTGAACATGGTGCCTCGGGTTGGAATCATATTCTTGATCTTAGGGATAAAATTCGATCATTTGTGGTGTATAGATTGGGTAATGGTAAACAATGTTCTATGTGGTTTGATAAATGGCACACTAATGGCCCGCTGTGTAAGGTTATTACTCATAGTTTCCTTACTGAGCATGGGTTGAATCCTAATGATAAGGTTGCCGATTGGATTGACAGTAACGGATGGAAATGGCCCAATGAATGGAATAGTCTTTTTGGTGATGTTTTAAATGTGCCTGTCCCGATATTATCTGATGAATTTGAGGACAAGGTTTTATGGATCAATAAGGATAATAAGGATATTGAATTTAGTGTTAAAGAAGCTTGGAAAGCGTTAAGGATTGACAGTCCTAAAGTTATTTGGTATAAGCACGTTTGGTTCTCCCAATGTATTCCTAGACACGCTTTTGTGCTTTGGATGGCAATGCGGGGGAGACTTAAAACTTCGGATCGTATTTCTAGATGGTTCAACATTTCTAGTACTGTATGCCCTTTATGTAATGCTGTTGATGAATCTCATGCCCACTTGTTCTTTTCTTGCAAATTTTCTAAGGCTGTTTGGGGTAATTTAAAACTTTTGTGTAAGCTGGATGATATTTCTTATACATGGGCTGAAGTTGTTTCTGGAATCTCTATTAGAACTGCTAATAATTCTATATGGAGTGTGATTCAGCGTTTAGTGTTTGGGGCTGCGGTCTATTACATTTGGCAAGAGCGGAATTTTAGGTTATTTCAAAAGAATTTTAGAAGTGAGGAGACTATTTTCAAGATTATCGTTGATATTGTTAGACACAAGCTGTTAAGTCTTAAGATTAAGCTTTCGGTGGAATCTATGAAGGCTGCGACTATTTGGAAAATCCCATTGAGAAGTCATAATGGTTGTGTTAATGGTATTTCTGGTGTTACTTGATTCCTCGGCTTCCATGGGTTTTCACAAATTCCTTTTGTATTTGTGGCAGTGGGTTTGTATTGATTTTGCAAATAAGTATTCTAACAGTGATTATGTGATGGTTTTGTAATTTCAATAGTTCTTGTGACTGTTGGGTTTGCTGGTATTTATTGGGTACTGGTTTCTGGAAATGTAACTATGTTTTTGATCCGGGTGTTTGTGGTTTTAGCAAGTTATTATGCACTACAGATGAGAAGATAGCTTCCTGCGCTGGTCATCATTTTGTAGTTTGGAGTGTTGGATGGCTATGCACTACAGGAACCGATTCTTTATTCTGCGCTGATAACTTGTATTGGTTGTTTCGGTCTCAAATGAGTTTAATGAGCAATGAGACTGTGTTGGTGATTAATATCAGGTTTATTCCTATTCTGTTCATTATTTGGAGGCATATTGGGTGCAATTTCATGGCTGGTATCGTAACTTTTGTGGTTCTCTTTGTCAATTGGTGGGGGTATGAGGTGGTTTGTGTTAGCAGGAGTTGCGCTTTATTTGTTTGGATCTTTTGGTACTCTAACGTGAACTTTCCTTGTACTCTTTTTCCTTGTTCAAAGTTTTCCCACAGGGTTTTTATTTGGCAAGGTTTTTTAACGAGACAAGGTTCTTGGATGATTGAAGACTTGATGATTCATCCTTTTCCTGATCTGAGGTTTAAGTTTATACTGATCTGGATGCATTCTTTTGACCAAGCTTTATGGTGCTGTTATGCTGATAGGCTGCTTTGGAGATTATTTTGTTTGGTCTTTTTTATGAGTTATGTTATATTTGTTATCAGCTTCTTTCCTGTACTTAAGACTTAGTATTTATGCTTTCTATGACTGCTTGGGAATGGTGATGTTTGGAGCTCCTTTGGTTGATTCTTTTGGAGTAACCCATGTATTCAGAGTTCTCAAGTGGTCATAGTTTCAAGCTGTCTTTATACTGAGTTTTGATGTTCAGGGGTTACTTTTGGTATTTGCAGTATTGGTAGTTTATTTGTTTCTCTTTGTTATCTTATCATTGTTGTAATCAGTTTGGACTTGTCCATTTCTGTTTTTGTTTTTCTGTTTCTAGGCAAGTTGAGATTGGGTTAGGGGTTGTCCTTTCCTTGTCTATCTTGTGCTATCCTATGTACATAACTCTTTATTTTATTTAATATATTTTACCTTTTTGTAAAAAAAAAATAATAAAATAAAAAAAAACCGTTGAAGTACTAAAACACCTTCACTATGGGCGATTGTATTACCTAGGGTTTCATACGTATAATCCTGTTCATCTATACATCCTTTAATCCATTTTATTTTAATTCAATCTTATAATAATACATCTGCTACTGTAGATCCGTGTCGTGTTTGTATTAATTTCACTTTCATTAAATACTCCGCCCTTTTTGTTTCATTTTTCAGTTATAACGTCCGTGTTACTGTTCCTCGTTATTTCTCATTTCCACCATTAATCTGTTTGTGTTAATGATTCTGTCACTATAATTGCTATGTCGGATTCAAACCTTGATCCTAAACCCAATCCGTCCTCTCATAGGACGGATTCTTCACTTAAACCTAAAAAAACTACCAGAACCATGAATCCTTTGAATAAATCTACTTTAAAACATACTAGTATGTTGTCTAATGTTCCTAAGAATCTCTATTCTAAAGTGAATACTAGATCTGCTTCAAGGGGTAATAGAGTTGATATGGATATGGACGATTTGGAGTGTGATGATGGGGCTTCTGAGTCTGTGGAGGGTAGTGAGGAGTTTGGAGGCTCTTGTTCTGGTATTGATGATGGGGGTAGCATTGGTGATGGGTCTGAGGCTGGTAAGGTGAATTCTGGTTATGCTAATAATATTTCATTTGACTGTGATGTTAGTAATAGGGATATTATAGATGAAATTGCAAAAAGTTTAAATAATGAGCCTATTTCTGCTAATGTTAAGAGTGTCGGTAATGAGGGTAATCTTAATAGTGGGTCTGTGGATGTTAATGGTTTGCCTACTAGTGATGTAGGTCAGGGGAATGTTTCGTGTAATAGGGGTAATGTTCCTGATGTGTCTAAACCTAGTGTGGGTAGCACAAATTTGAAACACAATGTTGGTTCTGATAAGCCTAGGAGCCCTACTAAAGTCAGTTTTGGTGATGTTAGGGTTCCGGGTTTGTTTAAGGTTAACGGGAATGCTAGAGATATTGGTAAGGGTGTTAGCGATGCGAGTAATTTTGCTATGGGTGAGTCAAGTGGTGCTAAAGATGCTGCGATGACAGATAGTGTTTATGAAAAGAATAGTAGGTCTTTTCGTGAGGCTGTATCAAGTAGTTATGGTGGGAATGGGAATAATAAATTGCATTATGTTCCTCCGTCTATTATTGGTGAAAATAGGAAAGTTGCTAAGATGGATCCGATTTTGGAAGAAGGGTGTAAGAGATGGGGCAATACAGTGGTTGGTTTTTTTGTTGGTTTTCGTATGAATTATGCTGATTTGGTTTATCATTTGAAGCGTATGTGGAGGTTGTTTCAGTTGGATAACGTTATTATGAATCAAAATGGAATGTGTTTTTTTGATTTTAAGTCTAAAGATGGGATGGAATTGGTTATTGAGAAAGGCCCTTGGCTAGTGAATAATAGGCCTTTGTTTGTGAAAAAGTGGGAACCGGGGTTGTGCATGTCTAGACCTGAGGTTAAGAAGGTTTTGGGCTAAAATTCATGACATTCCCTTGGAAGCTTGGAATGTTGATGGAATTAGTAGGATTGTTAGCCAAATTGGTAGCCCTATTATTATGGACCGAATGACTACTGCCATTTGTGAAAAGCCTTATGGTAGGGCTACGTTTGCTAGGGTGTTAGTAGAGATTGATTCTGAGAAGCCTTTTGTTGATTTTGTTGAGTTGTGGTATGAGAATTTGGGTAAGGTTTTAAAGCTGCGGGTTGAACATGATTGGGTTCCGCCAAGATGTGAGGAGTGTAAGGTTTTTGGACACTACTTGAGTGATTGTAGGAATAAAGTGAATGTGGCTAGGAAAGTGAATAAGGATGGTGAGAATGTGAAGCCTAATGTTGTGAAGAGTGGTGATAATAATAATAGTTCGGGTAATGTTAATGTGGAAGAGGGGTGGACAGTTGCTGGTTTTAGAAGGAATAGGAGTGTTGGAAATAATGGGCGACAAGGGAATATTGGTGGTTATCAAGTTAGAAGAGGCACTTATGTTAATACGGCAACTGGTAATAACACAAGTAAGGTAAATACGGGGATTATGTGTGATAAGCAGGTTAGTAATAAGTCGGAACCAGTGAAAAGTGGCAATGTAGGCAAGGTAGATGAAAGTGTAGTGGTGAATGACAATGGGCAGCCTATTAACAAGGGTAAAGATAAAGTTGATGCGGGTATTGGTGGAAGTAATAGTAGTCAGAATAATACTTCTGTTGTTAACAGGAAGAATGTGCAGAAGAAGAATTCGGGTCACAGTACTGGTAACAAAAATGGTAATAGCAGCAAGAGTGGTGATGGTCGTAAGTTGAATGATGTTTTAGGCTCTAAGAATGTTAGTACTAGTAATCGGTTTGATGTTTTGGGTAGTGATCAGGTTAGTGATAATTTAGATATTTGGAATGTAGTGAAGGCTACAGTGGAAAAGGCGTGTGGTTCTAGTATTCCTATTTTGGAAAGTGTGGTTAAGAGTTGGAATGAAGATATGGTTAAATACTATACGGAAAAGTGGAATAGTAGAATCATGATGAATGGGTCTCATGAACATCAATTAGAATTAAAAATTAAAAATCTGTCTGAACGTATCGTTTTACTTAACCAGAATCTCAATTCCAATGCTAAAAGTAATGCTGATATGATGATGCAGAAGACTGTCTTGACTACGCATGATAGTAGTGATGTTTCTCTCAGTCAATGTTATGATGAAGCTTATCGTGCGGAGTTAGCCAAAGTAGGAAGTTTGCAAAAGGAGCGTGATTTTTTGAAGGTTGACCTGTTTATTTTATCTAAAAAGCCGTTTGATAAGGAATGTAAAGAGACTTGGACTGATGAGATGTTGGAATACTACTCGAGTAGATGTGAGGATATAAGAAGTGATAGGATTAATGGGCATTTATCTGATATGGATGGCACTCATTCCTTGGATGAAGTGGAGGAGGTTACGACTGGTTCAGCCTCCTTTATGACACAGTATGAAGTCATTAATGATGTGGATTAGTCTATGGTTCAAGAGTGTGGTGCGCCTGCACCTTTTGATTCCAATCTTCAATGAGTTTTAAAATTGGTGTTTGGAATGTCCGGGGTCTGTCTCAGACTACTAGACAAGACGAAGTTATATCGCTTATTAGAGAAGAAGGGTTGTGTATGTGTGCTGTGGTTGAGACTCACCTTAGGAAGAAGTCGGTTAAGAGTGTAGGTGACAGTTTGTTTCGTAATTGTTCATGGGTTTCTAATATGGATGATTGTAGAAGTGTGTGTAGAATGTTAGTTGGGTGGGATAACAACGTAGTTGGAGCTAATGTTATTTCTCATTCTGACGAAGCTATGCATTTTGAAATTAATTTTATTCATGATTACAGGAAGCACTTTGTTTCTTTTATCTATGCCAAGAACAAAGGTGTTGAAAGACGGGTGTTATGGAAGAACTTAGCTCTTCACAGTAATCTTGTCAAGGGTGAGTCGTGGGTTCTGCTGGGTGATTTCAACGTCGCTTTGAATATTAGTGATTGTTCTGATGTCACTGCAGCTAAAGACCATGATATGGATGATTTTAGGAATTGTGTTGAGTCATTGGAGCTTGATGATATTGCTTCCAAAGGTATGTTCTACACTTGGATTCAAAAATGCCTTGATCCTGAATCTGGTATTCTTAAGAAATTAGATAGAGTGTTGGGTAATAGTAGCTTCATTTCCTGTTATGATAGCTGCTTTGCTGAATTTTTGCCTTATCTCTCATCGGATCATTGCCCTGTTATTTTGAATTATTCTTTGGCCAAGCCTGTTAAGCCTAGATCATTTAGGTTTGCTAACTTTTTGGCGGAGAAGGATTCTTTTATTCCTACGGTTAGAGATAATTGGGGTATTGAGGTTTTTGGGTTCCGTATGTTTATTTTGGCTAAACGTCTTAAAAATATGAAAAGATATTTGAGGAATATGAATAGGGTCAATGGGAACGTTTTTAATAAGGTTAAGGCTTTGAAGGCCGAGCCTTAAAAGAGTGCAACTGTGTTTAGACAAAGAACCCGATAATAGCGGTTTTAGAGAATAAGAATATGTCTATTGTAATGCGTATCAGGAAGCGGTGAGGGATGAGGTAAACCTTCTTAGGCAGAAAGCCAAAATTCAATGGTTGAAGGGAAGCATTAGGCACAACGGCAATCATCATGTAAAGGGCAATTGCTCTCATCAAGTGAGCAAGCGTTTAAGGACAACGGTTGCTATAAAGTAATGTACAATTGCTCTCAACAAGTGAGCCTTTAAGGACAACGGCTCTTATCATGGAAAGGATAAATTGCCCTTATAAAGTTAGCCTTTAGAGACAATGGATCTCATCATGAAAATAACACTTTCTAAAATAGGAATACCAAAAAAAAAAACCCTAAAAACCTCTCCTTGTGTGGGCGATTTTTCTGCCTCCCCTACCTCACAATAATTCGGCCTAATTCTGTCTATCAAATCACGTTTTTCTTTGATCCTTCTCTAGGATTAACTGAATTTATGTGTAGATTGGATCTGTGTAGGTAGGGGAGTCGGTTTGTTTTCACTTGAACTATCCTTAATCGCCAATATTATCTCAAACCCTAATCCCTAAATCGGTTTATCTGGAAATCGTTTTGGGTTATGCTTTGTAATCCTAAACCGACCTTACATCGGTTATTATTATTTTTAGGGTTTCGAATATTTTCTTTGGGTTTCCTATATCGATCCTTGCATCTGATCGTTTCATTGTCCATACTTATCTCTATAAGTCGGTTTAATTTTTTAAACTGATTCTATATCACTTGGGACGATCAGGACGGTTATGATCTATCCCTATATTCGATTATTTTGTCGAGTGTCAGGGTTTCTTTGAAGAACGATCCCTTTTATTAGGGTATCGTATTTATGATTTGATCGTTGGTTTGCTGGGGTTGTTACGCTGAATGCTTATAAAACCTTTGGTGGTTTTTACTTGATCGATTCTGGGGTGTGGATTGTGCTTTGATGGTAACGAAAACCTAATTTAGGGTTTCGACTATTTTTCTTGGTGTAAGTTGGACGTTTGTCCATTGATTTTGGATGGTCGATCAATTTGATCGTGGTAATTCTTTTGGTTTGTGATATTTGTCGTGTATGTGGGTTGAGAGAGGGTAAGTGAAGGTTGTCTTGGTGGGTTAGGGTGTGTTATCACCCTATGGCTGTTTTTGGTTCGTATTACCAGCATACTTTTCGTCTAAGTGATTATTCCTGTTTTTTGCTATGGTGTACGAGGGATTTGGATGTTAGGGTTTATTCAGCCCTATGTTTGTCTATGGAAGTGATGGGGTCTAATTCGGACATGGATCATGTTGTGATCATATGGCTCTTGTTGCATCCGATCATGTGACTAGGGTTTACTTTGCATGGTGACCCCATTCATGGTATTCTTGGCTGTTTGTTGGGGAATCATGATTGGTTCTTTGTGGTGGTTGTTGGTTCGTGATTTATCTCGGATCATGTCATTAAGGTTGGTGTTTGTTTACTGTTCGTGATTTCAAGTGGATTGTTACTAATTTATAAACGACTACCTTGTTGTTTTATGAGAATCTGCTGCTGCTCGAATAAGTGATGGAGGTTAAGTTTAAGGGTCTTATTCAAAACCTTTTTATCATCGTTCTTGGACATGGCATTGATTTCTGTATTTGGTCATGTGATTGATGGTGCTCTATTTTCTGTAAGTTAGGGTTGTCTAGCCCTATTTTCGTCTACAACTGATCAAGATACATTGTTTTTCATTCTTAGCTTGAGTTTCATTTGAAACTTGTAGTAGATGCGGTATTGGATCAAGTTGTAGTATTGGTTTGGTCCTGGTTGGATCAAGAAAGATCGGTGTAGTTGGTGGATCTATTGTGTGGATTGGCGCGTGTCTATTCTACCATGGTTTCGGCTGCATCGTTGAAGGTCATGAACTTCTATGACGACATGGGAAGATTCAAGTTTTTACTTGATGTTTTTTATTTGTAAATCTTATAGTCGTTGTAGTTTAATGTTCATGTATTTGTTATAAGAATGGTTTGTCATTCTTATATTAGAGTATGTGGCGGTCAGTTGCACATGTTGTGCATGTTTGTTTTAAGAATGGTTTGTCATTCTTAGATAGGAGTCTTGTATGTGTCCTAAGGGACTGGGGGCGCGGGAAATCACCCTCGTCATTTTGTACTTCAACGTTTTTTTGGATAATATATTTTACCAGGGTGTTTTAACCATTTTACCCAAAAAAGATCTCATCATGAAAGTGACAATTGCTCTTATCAAGTGTGCAAGCATTAGGGACAACTGCTATCATTATGTAAAGAGCAATTGCTCTCGTCAAGTGAGCAAGTGTTTAGGGTTTAACACTTGTTTCGATTAAAGGGTAAAGAGCAATTGAAACAGCTCTTTCTTGATGAGAGCTGCTTGCCCACGATTGATCAAATAAATTACCAGATTCATCAAAAACATTAACAACCTCCTCCTCATCAAGGTTTGTATCCTCCTAACCACCCTCATCCACCACCAAAGCATCAAAAGGATTAGATGTGGAAATATTAGCATTTGGTTTAGATGAGCTTACCTTGGGAGTTTGGTTGTTTGTTGTAACATTCTCATTATGAGACGGACTAATACTCTCATTGGACTTAAAAGTACTACTAGATGAAGCGACATCCACCTTTTCAGGGGGAGGACCAGAACTAGTACTAGCTACACCTGATGGCGGTTGAGATGGAGTTTCAGCAGCTTTTGGTCTATAGTACATGTTCTTACCCACAGGGAACCCCTTAGCCACATTAACAGCATTATTATCCTTAGCCATACCCTTCTTTTTATTTTTCTTTTTTCCCACTAGTTGAAAACCATCATCATCATTAGATTTCTCTACAACTGTTGTAGGCACAACTTTCTTAGGACAACTATCCGTGGAATGACCAAATATCAAACATACATCACACCTAGGTGGTTTCCATTCATACTCTACCCGGATTGTTTCAGATGTGAATCCAAGACTATCCACAAGAGAGACACCAACTGTAATTGACTCCTTATGAGCAGCTTGTGATTCAATCTCAATCAAACACCTAGCAAAGCTACTTCTACCCCATGAATCAATACACATCGCACTAGTATAAGAATCTAGCATTATAGGAGTACCTAAGTGCATAGCAATAATACTAATACCATCTTCAGAAAACACCTGCAATGGAACATCATGAAGCTTAACCCATACAGGAATACGGGTTAATTCCTCTTTCTTTAAGCTCGTATTCATAGTCCACTTTTTGAGAATAATAGGGCTGTTTTTAATCATCCATGGACCCCCTTCTAAAATAGCATCCAAACTTGCCTGGGAATCAAATTTAAAGAAGAAAAAACCATTATCATTCATCATAACTCGTTTTAAACCATGCTTTTCCCAATTGTTACGAACAAAATATTCCACCACAGGAAAAGCAATACGCTTCCCAATAAAATAGCCATAAAGGGTGAACTCAAATTTAGTACTAATATTTTGAACAACCTTACGGGGAATAGAGACATCAACACCCTTAAACACGTTATCCACCTTAACCGTACGAAAATTAGGTTTCACTTTTGTAGTAGCATTAGTCGTACCAGTAGTCACACCAACATAAGATTTAGGAACTGAATTCACCTCAACGGAATGCACTATAGGATTAGAATCAGTAGGTGAACCCATGTTCTTTGTTTTAGCTTGTGTCGAATCATTAACAATAGGTTCACTAGTTTTAAGAGTGAATCTGCCTGCCATAGTAGATACACCAACACCATCACCAGTTGGTAAGTTAGCATCAACGTTAGTAGCTGCTGAAGTAAGAGGAGGAAAAGAGGCCGTCTCCACGTCAGTTCCTTCAGTTGTGGGAGGACTAAAGTACGTACCATAGACCGAATCCTTGAAGCTTCCCTCACGAGTTGAAACAGGTTCCAGCGTGCTAACATTAGTGTCATCAAAAGTTTCAGCACCACTAGATGCCATAACATCATTACCATTCTTGTTAGATCCACTAGCAGCCATAGAACCAGAACCATCTTTATTCGAATCCAAATTAGGGTTTCTCAAAACCCTAAGTGCTTGTCTAGGTAATCCAAAAAAAAAAACCCTAAAAACCTCTCCTTGTGTGGGCGATTTTTCTGCCTCCCCTACCTCACAATAATCCGGCCTAATTCTGTCTATCAAATCACGTTTTTCTTTGATCCTTCTCTAGGATTAACTGAATTTATGTGTAGATTGGATCTGTGTCGGTAGGGGAGTCGGTTTGTTTTCACTTGAACTATCCTTAATCGCCAATATTATCTCAAACCCTAATCCCTAAATCGGTTTACTTCTGGAAATCGTTTTGGGTTATGCTTTGTAATCCTAAACCGACCTTAAATCGGTTATTATTATTTTTAGGGTTTCGAATATTTTCTTTGGGTTTCCTATATCGATCCTTGCATCTGATCGTTTTCATTGTCCATACTTATCTCTATAAGTCGGTTTAATTTTTTAAACTGATACTATATCACTTGGGACGATCAGGACGGTTATGATCTATCCCTATATTCGATTATTTTGTCGAGTGTTAGGGTTTCTTTGAAGAACGATTCCTTTTATTAGGGTATCGTATTTATGATTTGATCGTTGGTTTGCTGGGGTTGTTGCGCTAAATGCTTATAAAACCTTTGGTGGTTTTTACTTGATCGATTCTGGGGTGTGGATTGTGCTTTGATGGTAATGAAAACCTAATTTAGGGTTTCGACTATTTTTCTTGGTGTAAGTTGGACGTTTGTCCATTGATTTTGGATGGTCGATCAATTTGATCGTGGTAATTCTTTTGGTTTGTGATATTTGTCGTGTAAGTGGGTTGAGAGAGGGTAAGTGAAGGTTGTCTTGGTGGGTTAGGGTGTGTTATCACCCTATGGTTGTTTTTGGTTCGTATTACCAGCATACCTTTCGTCTAAGTGATTATTCCTGTTTTTTGCTATGGTGTACGAGGGATTTGGATGTTAGGGTTTATTCAGCCCTATGTTTGTCTATGGAAGTGATGGGATCTAATTCGGACATGGATCATGTTGTGATCATATGGCTCTTGTTGCATCCGATCATGTGACTAGGGTTTACTTTGCATGGTGACCCTATTCATGGTATTCTTGGCTGTTTGTAGGGGAATCATGATTGGTTCTTTGTGGTGGTTGCTGGTTCGTGATTTATCTCGGATCATGTCATTAAGGTTGGTGTTTGTTTACTGTTCGTGATTTCAAGTGGATTGTTACTAATTTATAAACGACTACCTTGCTGTTTTATGAGAATCTGCTGCTGCTCGAATAAGTGATGGAGGTTAAGTTTAAGGGTCTTATTCAAAACCTTTTTATCATCGTTCTTGGACATGGCATTGATTTCTGTATTTGGTCATGTGATTGATGGTGCTCTATTTTCTGTAAGTTAGGGTTGTCTAGCCCTATTTTCGTCTACAACTGATCAAGATACATTGTTTTTCATTCTTAGCTTGAGTTTCATTTGAAACTTGTAGTAGATGCGGTATTGGATCAAGTTGTAGTATTGGTTTGGTCCTGGTTGGATCAATAAAGATCGGTGTAGTTGGTGGATCTATTGTGTGGATTGGCGCGTGTCTATTCTACCATGGTTTCGGCTGCATCGTTGAAGGTCATGAACTTCTATGACGACATGGGAAGATTCAAGTTTTTACTTGATGTTTTTTATTTGTAAATCTTATAGTCGTTGTAGTTTAATGTTCATGTATTTGTTATAAGAATGGTTTGTCATTCTTATATTAGAGTATGTGGCGGTCAGTTGCACATGTTGTGCATGTTTGTTTTAAGAATGGTTTGTCATTCTTAGATAGGAGTCTTGTAAGTGTCCTAAGGGACTGGGGGCGCGGGAAATCACCCTCGTCATTTTGTACTTCAACGTTTTTTTGGATAATATATTTTACCAGGGTGTTTTAACCCTTTTACCCAAAAAAAAATAAGTGCTTGTCTAGGTTGCGTATCAACATCTGTACCAGCACCCTTCTTCAAACGAGCCAGTCTATCTTGTAGACCTTCGACATTAACCTTAGGAAAACCCACTTTCTCCATAACGATTACAAATAAACAAAGAGAACAAAACCCTAAAACCAGCGATAAAAAAACCTAAAAGATACTCGTCAATCTTTAAATTCGTTTGCCTCAAACAAGTCGAGGCATGAGTTAAATACCAAATACACTAACCGACTTCCATGATTGATTATCACCAGCGATTAAAAGGAAAGATCGATCAAGAAAAAACCCTAAGAAAACTAAATAGCGATTAAAAACAAAACCCAAAGAAATCGAAACGCTAAACGAATTAGGTCTGAATCCAAATAAAAATAATGTTATAAGACTGAATTAATCAAGTTAACCGTCTAAAACACAATCGTTATATGGAGTAGGACAAGATTGAAGATTAGAGATCGATGTTTTTGAAGGTTAGGGTTTTGAGAAAATCGCCCATAGTCACCCCACTTGATAAGAGGAATTGTCACATACATGATGAGATCCGTTGTCTCTAAAGGCTAAATTTATAAGGTATAAGTTAAGATAAACCCTAATTTTCTCTCAACTATGGGCGATTCCTAGCAGCCACCTCTAATTTACTTTTCCGGCCAAAATAAACAATTAGAACCGCCTCTCTACCTTGTGTATGGAATCGGTTCTTTTGGTTTGTATGTATCTAGAGGCGGTGTGCCGTTTTTTCTTCTTTATATTATGTGGATTCGCCCTTAAAAACCCTAATTCACTCATTCTTATTCAATCGTGTCCTTGATTTAGGGACTCGTTTTTAATTAGGGTTTTTATATACTGGTCGATCGTGTACAAATATGATCGTTCTTAATGGCGGTTTGGTTTATCATGTTCTATAATTATCTGTTACGATTGTTGGGGCTTATTGCAATATTCTTCTTGTCGGTTTTGTGGTGCTGCGAGATCAACGAAACCCTAAATTCGAATCTTTCATTCCTGATCGTTGTAGGGTTGTTAGGGTCTCGTTCCTGGTTATATATAATCCCTATGCGTCTTCTTCTTCCAATCGGTACAGTCTTAGGGTTATATTGTCGGATTACTGTTCTTAATCGATATAAGAAACCCTTATTTAGGGTTTCGTCTCTTATGACTGATGATGCTGCTGCTTAACGTAATGGATCCCTTTTATTAGGGTTTCGTTTATTTGTTTTCACGGGCTATGATGATTATATGCTGGTTTTCTTCATGTTTTCCCTATTTAGGGTGTCTATGCTGGTTGCATGATTATTATCTGATGGTTGTTTGGTGTTTATGGGTTATGAGAGAGAGGTACGATATGCTAGTGTTCGCTACATCATGATTGGATCCTGCTGACTTGTCTATCTTCGTTTACGATCTGTTTTGATGTGGTAATGGAAGCTTGGAGTTGTAATACTCTATGTGTCAATCTGTTTGAAGAGTCATACAACTAGTTAGGGATTAACAACCCTATGATTGCTAGTTTCTGTTCATCTACGAAGTGCTTGGGTATACAATGGTTTATTTTATTGTTGCTATGTAGATGGTGATGACATGTTCACATGGACTAGCTGCTGTTGTGACCGATTCTTATTCTTGGTCTTTTATACGAAGGTTTTGGTTGTTTCTTTGGGATTTAATTACCCATGGATTGTGACTTGATCATTGTATGTCTTCATGTGTGTTCACTCTTATCAGGTTATTAGATTATGGTTATTGCATAATACTAATAGAAGGCGCAAATGGATTTGTTTTGGAATATGCACTTGGAAGGCGGGGAAACTTGGTTATGGGTTTCTTCATGTTCAAGATCTGGAGCACTAGGATGACTAAGAAGACTTCAATTTTATTAGAGTTGTAATGTATTGTATTTTTATTGCTAGTCATCGTTAGTTGTATTTAGATCTGGTAGTTATAAGAATGGACTGTCATTCTTATATAGTGGTAGTGGTAGTGTCCTTAGGGACTTCGATGAGAGACTCGCTCTCTTCCATTGTACTTAAACGTTTTTTATTAATGTATTTTATCGGGTGCAGGATTACTCCCCTTTACCCAAAAAAATTTATAAGGTCAATTTGTCCCTTCCATGTTAAGAGCCGTTGTTCCTATAGGCTCACCTGTTAAGAGCAATTGTACCTTACTTTATAGGAGCCGTTGTCCTTAAACGGTTGCTCACTTGATGAGAGCAATTGCCCTTTACATGATGATTGTCGTTGTCCCTAATGCTTCCACACTTGATAAGAGGAATTATTACTAACATGATGAGATCCGTTGTCTCTAAAGGCTAACTTTATAAGGGCAATTTATCCCTTCCATGATAAGAGCCATTGTCCTTAAAGGCTCACTTGTTGAGAGCAATTGTACCTTACTTTATGGGAGCCGTTATCCCTAAACGCTTGTTCACTTGATGAGAGCAATTGCCCTTTACATGAAGATTGTCGTTGTCCCTAATGCTTCCACACTTGATAAGAGGAATTGTCACTTACATGATGAGATCCGTTTTCTCTAAAGGCTAACTTTATAAGGGCAATTTATCCCTTCCATGATAAGAGTCGTTGTCTTTAAAGGCTCACTTGTTGAGAGCAATTGTACCTTACTTTATGGGAGCCGTTGTCCCTATAGGCTCACCTCTTGAGAGCAATTGTACATTACTTTATAGGAGCCGTTGTCCTTAAACGCTTGCGCACTTGATGAGAGCAATTGCCCTTTACATGATGATTGCCGTTGTCCCTAATGCTTCCACACTTTATAAGAGGAATTGACCCTTACATGATAAGAGCCGTTGTCCCTAAACGCTTGCTCACATGTTGAGTGCAATTGCCCTCTACATGATGATAGCCGTTGTCCCTAATGCTTGCACACTTGATAAGAGCAATTGTCACTTGCATGATGAGATCCTTGTCCCTAAAGGCTAACTTTATAAGGGCAATTTATCCCTTCTATGATTAGAGCCATTGTCCCTAAAGGCTCACTTGTTGAGGGCAATTGTACCTTACTTTATGGGAGCCGTTATCCCTAAACGCTTGCTCACTTGATGAGAGCAATTGCCCTTTACATGATGATAGCCGTTGTCCCTAATACTTGCACACTTGATAAGAGCAATTGTCACTTTCATGATGAGATCCGTTGTCCCTAAAGGTTAACTTTATGAGGGCAATTTGACCCTTACATGATGAGAGCCGTTGTCCCTAAATGCTCACTTGTTGAGAGCAATTGTACCTTACTTTATGGGAGCCGTTGTCCCTAAACGCTTGCTCACTTGATGAGAGCAATTGCCCTTTACATGATGATAGCCGTTGTCCCTAATGCTTGCATACTTGATAAGAGGAATTGTCACATACATGATGAGATCCGTTGTCTCTAAAGGCTAAATTTATAAGGTCAATTTGTCCCTTCCATGTTAAGAGCCGTTGTCCCTATAGGCTCACCTGTTGAGAGCAATCGTACCTTACTTCATGGGAGTCGTTGTCCCTAAACGCTTGCTCACTTGATGAGAGCAATTGCCCTTTACATGATGATTGTCGTTGTCCATAATGCTTCCACACTTGATAAAAGGAATTGTCACTTACATGATGAGATCCGTTGTCTTTAAAGGGTAATTTTATAAGGGCAATTTATCCCTTCCATGATAAGAGCCGTTGTCCCTAAAGGCTCACTTGTTGAGAGCAATTGTACCTTACGAATTAAGGATTAGGGACAATGGCTATCATCATGTAAAGGGCAATTGCTCTCATCTAGTGAGCAAGTGTTTAGGGACAATGGATCCCATAAAGAAAGGTACACTTGCTCTCAACAAGTGACACTCTAGGGACAACGGCTCTTATTATTTAAAGGACAAATGGCCCTCATATCGACTCTTGATCCTATTTTACCATTGGATGATTCAGCTCTTTTCACATCGACTCTTGATCCTAATGTGGCTCTTGATATGGTTCGCGCTGTTACGTCTCGTGAGGTCAAAGATGCTATATTTTCTATGGGAGATGATAAGGCGCCGGGTCCAGATGGTTATTCGGCTGCGTTTTTTTAAGGGTGCTTGGGATATTATTTCGAATGATGTTACTAAGGCGGTCCAGGAATTTTTTGTTAATGGTAAATTGTTGAAAGAGATTAATCATACTACCATTGCCCTTTTGCCTAAGATCAATTCTCCAACTCGGATAACTGATTTTAGGCCTATTTCATGTTGCAATGTGATTTTCAAGTGTATTAGCAAGATTATTGCCAACCGGATTAAGGAGAGCCTTAGCACTTTGGTTAGTCCGAACCAGTCTGCATTTATTCCAGGTAGACGGATTGCTGATAACATTCTGCTTACTCAGGAGCTTATGCATAATTATCACCTTGATCGAGGTCCGTCTAGATGTGCTTTTAAGGTGGATATTCAGAAGGCGTACGATACGGTTAATTGGCAATTTTTGAGGTGTATTCTGGTTCGTTTTGGTTTTCATTCTCGTATGGTTCACTGGATTATGGAATGCGTTTCTACTACGTCGTTTTCTATTAGTGTGAATGGCATCTTGCATGGTTATTTTAAGGGTAAGCGTGGTCTTAGGCAAGGGGATCCGTTATCGCCTTATCTTTTCACGCTTGTTATGGAGGTGCTTACCCTTATTTTGAGGCGTCGCATTTGGGATTCTGATCTGTTCACTTTCCATCACAAATGCTCGCAACTTAATTTAATTAATCTTTGTTTTGCTGATGATTTGTTCTTGTTTGCTCATGGTGATGTGCTTTCGGCTGGTGTTATTATGGATTCCTTAGAGGAGTTCAAGGATGTGTCGGGCTTGTCTCCTAGCTTACCCAAGAGTACGGCTTATTTTTGTAATGTTCTCAATCATGTTAAGCTTGCTATTTTGCAGATTCTTCCATTTGTTGAAGGGACGTTGCCTGTGAAATATCTTGGGGTGCCATTGGTTACTACTAGATTGATATTTAGAGATTGTAAGGAATTGGTGGAGAAGCTTTCTAATCGCATTAATGATTGGAGGAATAAATTCCTCTCCTTTGCTGGTCGTCTTCAGCTGATTCAATCTGTTCTGTCTTCTATGCATATTTATTGGGCCTCGGTTTTTATTCTCCCTGCTCGTATTGTGTATGATCTTGAGCAGCTTATGCGGGGTTTCCTTTGGAAAGGTAATTCTAAAGTTGCTTGGGAGGTTGTGTGCTTACCTAAACAGGAGGGTGGGCTTGGGGATTCGTAGACTTGAATCTTTTAATACGACTCTAATTGCTGCTCATATTTGGCGTTTGTTCAATTCTATGGATTCTTTATGGGTGAAATGGATTCATACATATAGGCTGCGTGGTCGCAACTTTTGGGATGTTCCATGTCGTGGTAATATGTCTTGGAGTTGGCGGAAGATTCTTCATATTAGGCCTCTTGTTAGGCAATTTTTTTGGTATAATATTGGGAATGGTTTGAAGGCTTCAGCTTGGTTTGATAAGTGGTGTTCGGTTGGTCCTCTCTCTCTTATTGTGTCTTCGAGGGATATTTATCGGGCTGGTTTCTCTTCAAATTCTTTGGTTCGGGACATTATTTTGGAGGATTCTTGGGCTTGGCCGACTAGGTGGGGAGATCGGTATCCAATGCTTACATCAATTTCAGTTCCTACTTTAAATGATGATATGGATGATCGTTTAGTTTGGAAGACGGGTGATGGTCATGTTAAGTCTTTATCTGTCTCTTCTGTTTGGGAGAGTATTCGGCCACGTGGTCAGATTGTTGATTGGTTTCCTCTTGTTTGGTTCACGCATCGTATCCCGAGGCATGCTTTTCATTTGTGGCTGGTTTTGAGAAGGAGGCTTCGTACTCAGGATATGCTTCGCTCTAATGAACCCACGAGAGACGCCCTTGTGTGCCCTTTATGCAACACTCAACCAGATTCTCATAATCATCTTTTCTTTGAGTGTTTGTTTTCTTTTCAGGTTTGGGACTCTTTGAAGGTGTTTGCTGGTCTTACGGATATTCTTTCTATTTTAGAGGATGTGGTGCATCACTTGATCCCAATATCTACATCTCGATCTGTGAGAAGTGTTGTTTCAAAGCTTTTGTTTGCGGTGACTTCTTATTTTATTTGGCAAGAAAGGAACAACAGGATTTTCAAGCAGCAACGTCGGTCTGAAAGTCAATTGATTGAAGTCATTAAATCAACGGTGCGTTTGAAGCTTCTTACTTGTCGTTTCAAAAGGAGGGTGAATGTGCTTAATCTATTGCGTGTTTGGCGGCTGCCTATGACTCTTATGCATTCTTAAATGGCGAGTTCAATTCTTAATGATGCTTTCTTGGTTTGGGAGCATGAGGCTGGTCTTGAATCATTGGTTGTTGTTTTTGGCGGTAGTTGGTGTTCGTTGGAGATTCGGGTGAGTGCTGTACTCTTTTTCCCTACTCCAAGGTTTTCCCTCTGGGTTTTTACTTGGAAAGGGTTTTTAAGGAGGCAGGCTCATCTGGTTCATCAATCTCCCTCGAAGAGATAGGCGGATATATGTGGTCATTCATGTGTCATTAGATGGTTATTTCCAGTTGGTGTATTGGTTATTGTATTTATTTATTGTTTTAACGCTTAGTGGCCTGTCACAAGCGTTTTAGTTGGATGTTCAAGCATTGCTTGAGGTTAATGTGGTACTTCAGCCACATTCCATTGTACTTAAACGTTTTTTTGGTGTAATATAATTTACCGGGTGGAATGCCCTTTACCCAAATGGATCTCATCATGCAAGTGACAATTGCTCTTATCAAGTGTGCAAGCATTAAGGACAACGACTATCATCATGTAAAGGGCAATTACTCTCATAAAGAGAGCAAGCATTTAGGGAAAATGGATCCCATAAAGTAAGGTACAATTGCTCTCAACAAGTGAGCATTTAGGGACAACGGCTCTTATTATGTAAGGGACAAATTGCCCTCATAAAGTTAGCCTTTAGGGACAACGGATCTCATCATGTAAGTGACAATTGCTCTTATCGAGTGTGTACGCATTAGGGACATGGGCTATCATCATGTAAAGGGCAATTGCTCTAAATAAGTGAGGAAGCGTTTAGGGAAAACGGATCCCATAAAGTAAGGTACACTTGCTCTCAACAAGTGACGCTCTAGGGACAACGGCTCTTATTATTTAAGGGACAAATGGCCCTCATAATGTTAGCGTTTAGGGACAACGGATCTCATCATGCAAGTGACAATTGCTCTTATCAAGTGTGCAAGCATTAGGGACAACAATTATCATCATGTAAAGGGCAATTGCTCTCATCAAGTGAGCAAGTGTTTAGGGACAACGGATCCCATAAAATAGGGTACAATTGCTCTCAACAAGTGAGCCTTTTGGGATAACGGCTCTTAATATGTAAGGGAGAAATTGCCCTCATAAAGTTAGCCTTTAGGGACAACGAATCTCATCATGTAAGTGACAATTGCTCTTATCAAGTGTGCAAGCATTAGGGACAACGACTATCATCATATAAAAGGCAATTGCTCTCATCAAGTGAGAATGCGTTGAGGGACAATGGATCCCACAAGCTAAGGTACAATTGCTCTCAACAAGTGAGCCTTTAGGGACAAAGGCTCTTATTATGTAAGGGACAAATTGCCCTCATAAAGTTAGCCTTTAGGGACAACGGATCTCATCATGTAAGTGACAATTGCTCTTATTGAGTGTGTAAGCATTAGGGACATTGGCTATCATCAATCAAAGGGCAATTGCTCTCATTAAGTCAGGAAGCGTTTAGGGACAATGTATCCCATAAAGTAGGGTACAATTGCTCTCAACAAGTCAGCTTTTGGGATAACGGCTCTTAATATGTAAGGGTGAAATTGCCCTCATAAAGTTAGCCTTTAGGGACAACGGATCTCATCATGTAAGTGACAATTGCTCTTATCAAGTGTTCAAGCATTAGGGACAACGACTATCATCATATAAAGGGCAATTGCTCTCATCAAGTGAGAATGCATTTAGGGACAACGGATCCCATAAGCTCAGGTACAATTGCACTTAACAAGTGAGCCTTTATGGACAAAGGCTCTTGTTATGTAAGGGACAAATTCCCCTCATAAAGTTAGCCTTTAGGGACAACGGATCCCATCATGTAAGTGACAATATCATCGTGTAATGGGCAATTGCTCTCATTAAGTGAGGAAGCGTTTAGGGACAACAGATCCCATAAAGTAAGGTACACTTGCTCTCAACAAGTGACACTCTAGGGACAACGGCTCTTATTATTTAATGGACAAATGGCCCTCTTAAAGTTAGCGTTTAGGGACAACGGATCTCATCATGCAAGTGACAATTGCTCTTATCAAGTGTGCAAGCATTAGTGACAACAACTATCATCATGTAAAGGGCAATTGCTCTCATAAAGTGAGCAAGAATTTAGGGAAAATAGATCCCATAAAGTAAGGTACAATTGCTCTCAACAAGTGAGCCTTTAGGGACAACGGCTCTTATTATGTAAGGGACAAAATGCCCTCATAAAGTTAGCCTTTAGGGACAACGGATCTCATCATGTAAGTGACAATTGCTCTTATCGACTATGTAAGCATTAGGGACAATGGCTATCATCATTTAAAGGGCAATTGACCTCACAAAGTTAGCATTTATGGACAACGGATCTCATTATGTAAGTGACCATTGCTCTTTTCACCTGTGCAAGCATTAGGGACAACGGCTATCATCATGTAAAGGGCATTTGCTCTCATCAAGTGGGCAAGCGTTTAAGGAAAACAGATCCCATAAACTAAGGTACAATTGCTCTCAACAAGTGAGCCTTTAGGGACAATGGCTCTTATTATGTAAGGGACAAATTGCCCTCATAAAGTTAGCCTTTTGGGACAACGGATCTCATCATGTACGTGACAATTGCTATTATCGAGTGTGTTAGAATTAGGGACAATGGCTATCATCATATGAAGGGCAATTGCTCTCATCAAGTGAGCAAGTGTTTAGGGTCAACGGATCCCATAAAGTAAGGTACAATTGCTCTGAACAAGTGAGCCTTTTGGGATAACGGTTCTTAATATGTGAGGGTGAAATTGCCCTCCTAAAGTTAGCCTTTAGGGACAACGGATCTTATCATGTAAGCGACAACGGCTCTTATTATGTAAGGGACAAATTGCCCTCATAAAGTTAGCCTTTTGGGACAACGGATGACATCATGTAAGTGACAATTGCTATTATCGAGTGTGTTAGCATTAGGGACAATGGCTATGATCATATGAAGGGCAATTGCTCTCATCAAGTGAGCAAGTTTTAGGGTCAACGGATCCCATAAAGTAAGGTACAATTGATCTGAACAAGTGAGCCTTTTGGGATAACGGTTCTTAATATGTGAGGGTGAAATTGCCCTCCTAAAGTTAGCCTTTAGGGACAACGGATCTTATCATGTAAGCGACAATTGCTCTTATCAAGTGTCCAAGCATTAGGGACAACAGCTATCATCATGTAAAGGGCAATTGCTCTTATCAAGTGAGCAAGGGTTTACGGAAAACAGATCCCATTAACTAAGGTACAATTGCTCTCAACAATTAAGCCTTTAAGGACAACGACCATTGTTATGTAAGGGACAAATTGCCCTCATAAAGTTAGCCTTTCGGGACAACGGATCTCATCATGTAAGTGACAATTGCTCTTATCGAGTGTGTAAGCATTAGGGACAATGGCTATCATCATGTAAAGGGCCATTGCTCTCATCAAGTGAGCAAGTGTTTCGGGACAATGGATCCCATAAAGTAAAGGTACAATTGCTCTCAACAAGTGAGCCTTTTGAGATAACGGCTCTTAATATGTAAGGGACAAATTGACCTCATAAAGTTAGCCTTTAGGGACTACGGCTATCATCATGAAAAGTGCAATTGCTCTCATCAAGTGAGCAAGCGTTTAGGGAAAACGGATCCCATAAACTAAGGTAAAATTGCTCTCAATAAGTGAGCCTTTAGGGACAAGGGCTCTTATTATGTAAGGGATAAATTTCCCTCATAAAGTTAGCCTTTAGGGACAACGGATCTCATCATCTAAGTGACAATTGCTCTTATCGAGTGTGTAAGCATTAGGGACAACGGCTATCATTATGTGAAAGGCAATTGCTCTCATCAAGTGAGCAAGTGTTTAGGAACAACGGATCCCATAAAGTATGGTACAATTGCTCTCAACAAGTGAGCCTTTTGGGATAACGGCTCTTAATATGTGAGGGTGAAATTTCCCTCATAAAGTTAGCCTTTAGGGACAACGGATCTCATCATGTAAGTGACAATTGCTCTTATCAAGTGTGAATTCATTAGGGACAACGGCTATCATCATGTAAAGGGCAATTGCTCTCATCAAGTGAGCAAGCGTTTAGGGAAAACGGATCCTATTAACTAAGGTAAAATTGCTCTCAACAATTAAGCCTTTAGGGACAACGACCATTATTATATAAGGGACAAATTGCCCTCATAAAGTTAGCCTTTAGGGACAACGGATCTCATCGTGTAAGTGACAATTGCTCCTATCGAGTGTGTAAGCATTAGGGACAATGGCTATCATCATGTAAAGGGATATTGATCTCATCAAGTGAGCAAGCGTTTAGGGAAAACAGATCCCATAAACTAAGGTACAATTGCTCTCAACAAGTGAGCCTTTAGGGACAACGGCTCTTATTATGTAAGGGACAAATTTCCCTCATAAAGTTAGTCTTTAGGGACAACGGATCTCATCATGTTAGTGACAATTGCTCTTATCGAGTGTGTAAGTATTAGGGACAATGGCTATCATCATGTAAAGAGCAATTGCTCTCATCAAGTGAGCAAGTGTTTAGGGACAACGGATCCCATAAAGAAAGGTACAATTGTTCTCAACAAGTGAGCCTTTTGGGATAACGGCTCTTAATATGTAAGGGTGAAATTTCGCTAATAAAGTTAGCCTTTAGGAACAACGGATCTGATCATGTTAGTGACAATTGCGCTTATCAAGTGTGCAAGCATTAGCGGCTATCATCATGTAAAGGGCAATTGCTCTGATAAAGAGAGCAAGCGTTTAGGGACATTGGCTAATATCATGTAAAGGGCAATTGCTCTCATTGAGTGAGGAAGCGTTTAGGGACAACGGATCCCATAAAGTAAGGTACACTTGCTCTCAACAAGTGACACTCTAGGGACAACGGCTCTTATTATTTAAAGGACAAATGGCCCTCATAAAGTTAGCATTTAGGGACAACGGATCTCATCATGCAAGTGACAATTGCTCTTATTAAGTGTGCAAGCATTAAGGACAACGGCTATCATCTTGTAAAGGGCAATTGCTCTCATAAAAAGAGCAAGCATTTAGGGAAAATGGATCCCATAAAGTAAGGTACAATTGCTCTCAACAAGTGAGCCTTTAGGGAGAACGGCTCTTATTATGTAAGGGACAAATTACACTCATAAAGTTAGCCTTTAGGGACAACGGATCTCATCATGTAAATGACAATTGCTCTTATCGAGTGTGTAAGCATTAGGGACATTGGTTATCATCATGTAAAGGGCAATTGCTCTCATTAAGTGAGGAAGCGTTCAGGGAAAACGGATCCCATAAAGTAAGGTACACTTGCTCTCAACAAGTGACGCTCTAGGGACAAAGGCTCTTATTATTTAAGGGACAAATGGCCCTCATAATGTTAGCGTTTAGGGACAACGGATCTCATCATGCAAGTGAAAATTGCTCTTATCAAGTGTGCAAGCATTAGGGACAACAACTATCATCATGTAAAGGGCAATTGCTCTCATCAAGTGAGCAAGTGTTTAGGGACAACGGATCCCATAAAGTTAGGTACAATTGCTCTCAACAAGTGAGCCTTTTGGGATAACGGCTCTTAATATGTGATGGACAAATTGACCTCATAAAGTTAGCCTCTAGGGACAACGGATCTCATCATGTAAGTGACAATTTCTCTTTTCAAGTGTGAAAGCATTTACGACAACGGCTATCATCATGTAAAGGGTAATTGCTCTGATAAAGTGAGCAAGCGTTTAGGGAAAATGGATCCCATAAAGTAAGGTACAATTGCTCTCAACAAGTGAGCCTTTAGGGACAACGTCTCTTATTATGTAAGGGACAAAATGCACTCATAAAGTTAGCCTTTAGGGACAATGGATCTCATCATGTAAGTGACAATTGCTCTTATCGACTATGTAAGCATTAGGGACAATGGCTATCATTATTTAAAGGGCAATTGCTCTCATCAGGTGTGCAAGTGTTTAGGGACAACGGATCCCATAAAGTAGGGTACAATTGCTCTCAACAAGTGAGCCTTTTGGGATAACGGCTCTTAATATGTAAAGGTGAAATTGCCCTAATAAAGTTAGCCTTTAGGGACAACGGATCTCATCATGTAAGTGACAATTGCTCTTATCAAGTGGGCAAGCATTAGGGACAACGACAATCATCATATAAAGGGCAATTGCTCTCATCAAGTGAGAATGCGTTTAGGGACAACGGATCCCATAAGCTCAGGTACAATTGCACTCAACAAGTGAGCCTTTAGGGACAAAGGCTCTTATTATGAAAGGGACAAATTCCACTCATAAAGTTATCCTTTAGGGACAACGGATATCATCATGTAAATGACAATTGCTCTTATTGAGTGTGTAAGCATTAGGGACATTGGCTATCATCATGTAAAGGGCAATTGCTCTCGTTAAGTGAGGAAGCGTTTAGGGACAACGGATCCGATAAAGTAAGGTACACTTGCTCTCAACCAGTGACACTCTAGGGACAACGGCTCTTATTATTTAAGGGACAAATGGCCCTCTTAAAGTTAGCGTTTAGGGACAACGGATCTCATCATGCAAGTGACAACTGCTCTTATCAAGTGTGCAAGCATTAGTGACAACAACTATCATCATGTAAAGCGCAATTGGTCTCATAAAGTGAGCAAGCATTTAGGGAAAATGGATGCCATATAGTAAGGTAGAATTGCTCTCAAAAAGTGAGCCTTTAGGGACAACGGCTCTTATTACGTAAGGGACAAAATGCCCTCATAAAGTTAGCCTTTAGGGACAACGGATCTCATCATGTAAGTGACAATTGCTCTTATCAAGTGTGTAAGCATTAGGGACAATGGCTATCATCATGTAAAGGGCAATTGCTCTCATCAAGTGAGCAAGTGTTTCGGGACAACGGATCCCATAAATTAAAGGTACAATTGCTCTCAACAAGTGAGCCTTTTGGGATAACGGCTCTTAATATGTAAGGGACAAATTGACCACTTAAAGTTAAACTTTAGGGACTACGGATCTCATCATGTAAGTGACAATTGCTCTTTTCGAGTGAGCAAGCATTAGGGACAACGGCTATCATCATGAAAAGGGCAATTGCTCTCATCAAGTGAGCAAGTGTTTAAGGACAACGGATCCCATAAAGTATGGTACAATTGCTGTCAACAAGTGAGCCTTTTGGGATAACGGCTCTTAATATGTGAGGGTGAAATTTCCCTCATAAAGTTAGCCTTTAGGGACAACGGATCTCATCATGTAAGTGACAATTGCTCTTATCAAGTGTGCATGCATTAGGGGCAACGGCTATCATCATGTAAAGGGCAATTGCTCTCATCAAGTGAGCAAGCGTTTAGGGGAAACGGATCCTATTAACTAAGGTACAATTGCTCTCAACAATTAAGCCTTTAGGTACAACGACCATTATTATATAAGGGACAAATTGCCCTCATAAAGTTAGCCTTTAGGGACAACGGATCTCATCGTGTAAGTGACAATTGCTCCTATCGAGTGTGTAAGCATTAGGGACAATGGCTATCATCATGTAAAGGGATATTGCTCTCATCAAGTGAGCAAGCGTTTAGGGAAAACAGATCCCATAAAGTAAGGTACAATTGCTCTCAACAAGTGAGCCTTTAGGGAGAACGGCTCTTATTATGTAAGGGACAAATTGCCCACATAAAGTTAGCCTTTAAGGACAACGGATCTCATCATGTAAGTGACAATTTCTCTTAACGAGTGTGCAAACATTAGGGACAACGACTATCATAATGTAAAGGTTAATTGCTCTTATCAAGTGAGCAAGTGTTTAGGGAAAATGGATCCCATAGACTAAGGTACAATTGCTTTCAACAAGTGAGCCTCTAGGGACAACGGCTCTTATTATGCAAGGGAAAAATTGCCCTCATAAAGTTAGGCTTTAGGGACAACGGATCTCATCATGTAAGTGACAATTGCTCTTATCAAGTGTGCATGCATTAGGGGCAACGGCTATCATCATGTAAAGGGCAATTGCTCTCATCAAGTGAGCAAGCGTTTAGGGGAAACGGATCCTATTAACTAAGGTACAATTGCTCTCAACAATTAAGCCTTTAGGTACAACGACCATTATTATATAAGGGACAAATTGCCCTCATAAAGTTAGCCTTTAGGGACAACGGATCTCATCGTGTAAGTGACAATTGCTCCTATCGAGTGTGTAAGCATTAGGGACAATGGCTATGATCATGTAAAGGGATATTGCTCTCATCAAGTGAGCAAGCGTTTAGGGAAAACAGATCCCATAAATAAGGTACAATTGCTCTCAACAAGTGAGCCTTTAGGGAGAACGGCTCTTATTATGTAAGGGACAAATTGCACTCATAAAGTTAGCCTTTAGGGACAACGGATCTCATCATGTAAATGACAATTGCTCTTATCGAGTGTGTAAGCATTAGGGACATTGGCTATCATCATGTAAAGGGCAATTGCTCTCATTAAGTGAGGAAGCGTTCAGGGAAAACGGATCCCATAAAGTAAGGTACACTTGCTCTCAACAAGTGACGCTCTAGGGACAAAGGCTCTTATTATTTAAGGGACAAATGGCCCTCATAATGTTAGCGTTTAGGGACAACGGATCTCATCATGCAAGTGAAAATCGCTCTTATCAAGTGTGCAAGCATTAGGGACAACAACTATCATCATGTAAAGGGCAATTGCTCTCATCAAGTGAGCAAGTGTTTAGGGACAACGGATCCCATAAAGTTAGGTACAATTGCTCTCAACAAGTGAGCCTTTTGGGATAACGGCTCTTAATATGTGATGGACAAATTGACCTCATAAAGTTAGCCTCTAGGGACAACGGATCTCATCATGTAAGTGACAATTTCTCTTTTCAAGTGTGAAAGCATTTACGACAACGGCTATCATCATGTAAAGGGTAATTGCTCTGATAAAGTGAGCAAGCGTTTAGGGAAAATGGATCCCATAAAATAAGGTACAATTGCTCTCAACAAGTGAGCCTTTAGGGACAACGTCTCTTATTATGTAAGGGACAAAATGCACTCATAAAGTTAGCCTTTAGGGACAATGGATCTCATCATGTAAGTGACAATTGCTCTTATCGACTATGTAAGCATTAGGGACAATGGCTATCGTTATTTAAAGGGCAATTGCTCTCATCAGGTGTGCAAGTGTTTAGGGACAACGGATCCCATAAAGTAGGGTACAATTGCTCTCAACAAGTGAGCCTTTTGGGATAACGGCTCTTAATATGTAAGGGTGAAATTGCCCTAATAAAGTTAGCCTTTAGGGACAACGGATCTCATCATGTAAGTGACAATTGCTCTTATCAAGTGTGCAAGCATTAGGGACAACGACAATCATCATATAAAGGGCAATTGCTCTCATCAAGTGAGAATGCGTTTAGGGACAACGGATCCCATAAGCTCAGGTACAATTGCACTCAACAAGTGAGCCTTTAGGGACAAAGGCTCTTATTATGAAAGGGACAAATTCCACTCATAAAGTTAGCCTTTAGGGACAACGGATATCATCATGTAAATGACAATTGCTCTTATTGAGTGTGTAAGCATTAGGGACATTGGCTATCATCATGTAAAGGGCAATTGCTCTCGTTAAGTGAGGAAGCGTTTAGGGACAACGGATCCGATAAAGTAAGGTACACTTGCTCTCAACCAGTGACACTCTAGGGGCAACGGCTCTTATTATTTAAGGGACAAATGGCCCTCTTAAAGTTAGCGTTTAGGGACAACGGATCTCATCATGCAAGTGACAACTGCTCTTATCAAGTGTGCAAGCTTTAGTGACAACAACTATCATCATGTAAAGGGCAATTGGTCTCATAAAGTGAGCAAGCATTTAGGGAAAATGGATGCCATATAGTAAGGTAGAATTGCTCTCAAAAAGTGAGCCTTTAGGGACAACGGCTCTTATTACGTAAGGGACAAAATGCCCTCATAAAGTTAGCCTTTAGGGACAACGGATCTCATCATGTAAGTGACAATTGCTCTTATCAAGTGTGCAAGCATTAGGGACAACGACAATCATCATATAAAGGGCAATTGCTCTCATCAAGTGAGAATGCGTTTAGGGACAACGGATCCCATAAGCTCAGGTACAATTGCACTCAACAAGTGAGCCTTTAGGGACAAAGGCTCTTATTATGAAAGGGACAAATTCCACTCATAAAGTTAGCCTTTAGGGACAACGGATATCATCATGTAAATGACAATTGCTCTTATTGAGTGTGTAAGCATTAGGGACATTGGCTATCATCATGTAAAGGGCAATTGCTCTCGTTAAGTGAGGAAGCGTTTAGGGACAACGGATCCGATAAAGTAAGGTACACTTGCTCTCAACCAGTGACACTCTAGGGACAACGGCTCTTATTATTTAAGGGATAAATGGCCCTCTTAAAGTTAGCGTTTAGGGACAACGGATCTCATCATGCAAGTGACAACTGCTCTTATCAAGTGTGCAAGCATTAGTGACAACAACTATCATCATGTAAAGGGCAATTGATCTCATAAAGTGAGCAAGCATTTAGGGAAAATGGATGCCATATAGTAAGGTAGAATTGCTCTCAAAAAGTGAGCTTTTGGGATAACGGCTCTTAATATGTGAGGGACAAAATGCCCTCATAAAGTTAGCCTTTAGGGACAACGGATCTCATCATGTAAGTGACAATTGCTCTTATCAAGTGTGTAAGCATTAGGGACAATGGCTATCATCATGAAAAGGGCAATTGCTCTCATCAAGTGAGCAAGTGTTTAAGGACAACGGATCCCATAAAGTAAGGTACAACTGCTCTCAACAAGTGAGCCTTTTGGGATAACGGCTCTTAATATGTGAGGGTGAAATTTCCCTCATAAAGTTAGCCTTTAGGGACAACGGATCTCATCATGTAAGTGACAATTGCTCTTATCAAGTGTGCATGCATTAGGGGCAACGGCTATCATCATGTAAAGGGCAATTGCTCTCATCAAGTGAGCAAGCGTTTAGGGGAAACGGATCCTATTAACTAAGGTACAATTGCTCTCAACAATTAAGCCTTTAGGTACAACGACCATTATTATATAAGGGACAAATTGCCCTCATAAAGTTAGCCTTTAGGGACAACGGATCTCATCGTGTAAGTGACAATTGCTCCTATCGAGTGTGTAAGCATTAGGGACAATGGCTATCATCATGTAAAGGGATATTGCTCTCATCAAGTGAGCAAGCGTTTAGGGAAAACAGATCCCATAAACTAAGGTACAATTGCTCTCAACAAGTGAGCCTTTAGGGACAACGACTCTTATTATGTAAGGGACAAATTGCCCTCATAAAGTTAGTCTTTAGGGACAACGGATCTCATCATGTTAGTGACAATTGCTCTTATCGAGTGTGTAAGGATTAGGGACAGTGGCTATCATCATGTAAAGGGCAATTGCTCTCATCAAGTGAGCAAGTGTTTAGGGACAACGGATCCCATAAAGAAAGGTACAATTGTTCTCAACAAGTGAGCCTTTTGGGATAACGGCTCTTAATATGTAAGGGTGAAATTTTGCTCATAAAGTTAGCCTTTAGGAACAACGGATCTGATCATGTATGTGACAATTGCTCTTATCAAGTGTGCAAGCATGAGGGACAACAGCTATCATCATGTAAAGGGCAATTGCTCTGATAAAGAGAGCAAGCGTTTAGGGAAAATGGATCCCATAAAGTAATGTACAATTGCTCCCAACAAGTGAGCCTTTAGGGACAACGGCTCTTATTATGTAAAGGATAAAATGCCCTCATAAAGTTAGCCTTTAAGGACAATGGATCTCATCATGTAAGTGACAATTGCTCTTATCGAATGTGTAAGCATTTGGGACATTGGTTATCATCATGTAAATGGCAATTGCTCTCATTGAGTGAGGAAGCGTTTAGGGACAACGGATCCCATAAAGTAAGGTACAATTGCTCTCAACAAGTGACACTCTAGGGACAACGGCTCTTATTATTTAAAGGACAAATGGCCCTCATAAAGTTAGCATTTAGGGACAACGGATCTCATCATGCAAGTGACAATTGCTCTTATTAAGTGTGCAAGCATTAAGGACAACGGCTATCATCTTGTAAAGGGCAATTGCTCTCATAAAAAGAGCAAGCATTTAGGGAAAATGGATACCATAAAGTAAGGTACAATTGCTCTCAACAAGTGAGCCTTTAGGGAGAACGGCTCTTATTATGTAAGGGACAAATTGCACTCATAAAGTTAGCCTTTAGGGACAACGGATCTCATCATGTAAATGAAAATTGCTCTTATCGAGTGTGTAAGCATTAGGGACATTGGCTATCATCATGTAAAGGGCAATTGCTCTCATTAAGTGAGGAAGCGTTCAGGGAAAACGGATCCCATAAAGTAAGGTACACTTGATCTCAACAAGTGACGCTCTAGGGACAAAGGCTCTTATTATTTAAGGGACAAATGGCCCTCATAATGTTAGCGTTTAGGGACAACGGATCTCATCATGCAAGTGAAAATTGCTCTTATCAAGTGTGCAAGCATTAGGGACAACAACTATCATCATGTAAAGGGCAATTGCTCTCATCAAGTGAGCAAGTGTTTAGGGACAACGGATCCCATAAAGTTAGGTACAATTGCTCTCAACAAGTGAGCCTTTTGGGATAACGGCTCTTAATATGTGATGGACAAATTGACCTCATAAAGTTAGCCTCTAGGGACAACGGATCTCATCATGTAAGTGACAATTTCTCTTTTCAAGTGTGAAAGCATTTACGACAACGGCTATCATCATGTAAAGGGTAATTGCTCTGATAAAGTGAGCAAGCGTTTAGGGAAAATGGATCCCATAAAGTAAGGTACAATTGCTCTCAACAAGTGAGCCTTTAGGGACAACGTCTCTTATTATGTAAGGGACAAAATGCACTCATAAAGTTAGCCTTTAGGGACAATGGATCTCATCATGTAAGTGACAATTGCTCTTATCGACTATGTAAGCATTAGGGACAATGGCTATCATTATTTAAAGGGCAATTGCTCTCATCAGGTGTGCAAGTGTTTAGGGACAACGGATCCCATAAAGTAGGGTACAATTGCTCTCAACAAGTGAGCCTTTTGGGATAACAGCTCTTAATATGTAATGGTGAAATTGCCCTAATAAAGTTAGCCTTTAGGGATAACGGATCTCATCATGTAAGTGACAATTGCTCTTATCAAGTGTGCAAGCATTAGGGACAACGACAATCATCATATAAAGGGCAATTGCTCTCATCAAGTGAGAATGCGTTTAGGGACAACGGATCCCATAAGCTCAGGTACAATTGCACTCAACAAGTGAGCCTTTAGGGACAAAGGCTCTTATTATGAAAGGGACAAATTCCACTCATAAAGTTAGCCTTTAGGGACAACGGATATCATCATGTAAATGACAATTGCTCTTATTGAGTGTGTAAGCATTAGGGACATTGGCTATCATCATGTAAAGGGCAATTGCTCTCGTTAAGTGAGGAAGCGTTTAGGGACAACGGATCCGATAAAGTAAGGTACACTTGCTCTCAACCAGTGACACTCTAGGGGCAACGGCTCTTATTATTTAAGGGACAAATGGCCCTCTTAAAGTTAGCGTTTAGGGACAACGGATCTCATCATGCAAGTGACAACTGCTCTTATCAAGTGTGCAAGCATTAGTGACAACAACTATCATCATGTAAAGGGCAATTGGTCTCATAAAGTGAGCAAGCATTTATGGAAAATGGATGCCATATAGTAAGGTAGAATTGCTCTCAAAAAGTGAGCCTTTAGGGACAACGGCTCTTATTACGTAAGGGACAAAATGCCCTCATAAAGTTAGCCTTTAGGGACAACGGATCTCATCATGTAAGTGACAATTGCTCTTATCAAGTGTGTAAGCATTACGGACAATGGCTATCATCATGTAAAGGGCAATTGCTCTCATCAAGTGAGCAAGTGTTTCGGGACAACGGATCCCATAAATTAAAGGTACAATTGCTCTCAACAAGTGAGCCTTTTGGGATAACGGCTCTTAATATGTAAGGGACAAATTGACCACTTAAAGTTAACCTTTAGGGACTACGGATCTCATCATGTAAGTGACAATTGCTCTTTTCGAGTGAGCAAGCATTAGGGACAACGGCTATCATCATGAAAAGGGCAATTGCTCTAATCAAGTGAGCAAGTGTTTAAGGACAACGGATCCCATAAAGTATGGTACAATTGCTGTCAACAAGTGAGCCTTTTGGGATAACGGCTCTTAATATGTGAGGGTGAAATTTCCCTCATAAAGTTAGCCTTTAGGGACAACGGATCTCATCATGTAAGTGACAATTGCTCTTATCAAGTGTGCATGCATTAGGGGCAACGGCTATCATCATGTAAAGGGCAATTGCTCTCATCAAGTGAGCAAGCGTTTAGGGGAAACTGATCCTATTAACTAAGGTACAATTGCTCTCAACAATTAAGCCTTTAGGTACAACGACCATTATTATATAAGGGACAAATTGCCCTCA
This sequence comes from Artemisia argyi, assembly GCA_030686995.1. Classification (NCBI taxonomy): domain Eukaryota; kingdom Viridiplantae; phylum Streptophyta; class Magnoliopsida; order Asterales; family Asteraceae; genus Artemisia; species Artemisia argyi. The sequence goes on from CM060704.1 coordinate 52,214,660, forward strand.
TAAAGTTAGCCTTTAGGGACAACGGATCTCATCGTGTAAGTGACAATTGCTCCTATCGAGTGTGTAAGCATTAGGGACAATGGCTATCATCATGTAAAGGGATATTGCTCTCATCAAGTGAGCAAGCGTTTAGGGAAAACAGATCCCATAAACTAAGGTACAATTGCTCTCAATAAGTGAGCCTTTAGGGACAACGGCTCTTATTATGTAAGGGACAAATTGCCCTCATAAAGTTAGTCTTTAGGGACAACGGATCTCATCATGTTAGTGACAATTGCTCTTATCGAGTGTGTAAGGATTAGGGACAATGGCTATCATCATGTAAAGGGCAATTCCTCTCATCAAGTGAGCAAGTGTTTAGGGACAACGGATCCCATAAAGAAAGGTACAATTGTTCTCAACAAGTGAGCCTTTTGGGATAACGGCTCTTAATATGTAAGGGTTAAATTTTGCTCATAAAGTTAGCCTTTAGGAACAACGGATCTGATCATGTATGTGACAATTGCTCTTATCAAGTGTGCAAGCATGAGGGACAACAGCTATCATCATGTAAAGGGCAATTGCTCTGATAAAGAGAGCAAGCGTTTAGGGAAAATGGATCCCATAAAGTAATGTACAATTGCTCCCAACAAGTGAGCCTTTAGGGACAACGGCTCTTATTATGTAAAGGATAAAATGCCCTCATAAAGTTAGCCTTTAAGGACAATGGATCTCATCATGTAAGTGACAATTGCTCTTATCGAATGTGTAAGCATTTGGGACATTGGTTATCATCATGTAAATGGCAATTGCTCTCATTGAGTGAGGAAGCGTTTAGGGACAACGGATCCCATAAAGTAAGGTACAATTGCTCTCAACAAGTGACACTCTAGGGACAACGGCTCTTATTATTTAAAGGACAAATGGCCCTCATAAAGTTAGCATTTAGGGACAACGGATCTCATCATGCAAGTGACAATTGCTCTTATTAAGTGTGCAAGCATTAAGGACAACGGCTATCATCTTGTAAAGGGCAATTGCTCTCATAAAAAGAGCAAGCATTTAGGGAAAATGGATCCCATAAAGTAAGGTACAACTGCTCTCAACAAGTGAGCCTTTAGGGAGAACGGCTCTTATTATGTAAGGGACAAATTGCACTCATAAAGTTAGCCTTTAGGGACAACGGATCTCATCATGTAAATGACAATTGCTCTTATCGAGTGTGTAAGCATTAGGGACATTGGCTATCATCATGTAAAGGGCAATTGCTCTCATTAAGTGAGGAAGCGTTCAGGGAAAACGGATCCCATAAAGTAAGGTACACTTGCTCTCAACAAGTGACGCTCTAGGGACAAAGGCTCTTATTATTTAAGGGACAAATGGCCCTCATAATGTTAGCGTTTAGGGACAACGGATCTCATCATGCAAGTGAAAATTGCTCTTATCAAGTGTGCAAGCATTAGGGACAACAACTATCATCATGTAAAGGGCAATTGCTCTCATCAAGTGAGCAAGTGTTTAGGGACAACGGATCCCATAAAGTTAGGTACAATTGCTCTCAACAAGTGAGCCTTTTGGGATAACGGCTCTTAATATGTGATGGACAAATTGACCTCATAAAGTTAGCCTCTAGGGACAACGGATCTCATCATGTAAGTGACAATTTCTCTTTTCAAGTGAGAAAGCATTTACGACAACGGCTATCATCATGTAAAGGGTAATTGCTCTGATAAAGTGAGCAAGCGTTTAGGGAAAATGGATCCCATAAAGTAAGGTACAATTGCTCTCAACAAAGTGAGCCTTTAGGGACAACGTCTCTTATTATGTAAGGGACAAAATGCACTCATAAAGTTAGCCTTTAGGGACAACGGATCTCATCATGTAAGTGACAATTGCTCTTATCGACTATGTAAGCATTAGGGACAATGGCTATCATTATTTAAAGGGCAATTGCTCTCATCAGGTGTGCAAGTGTTTAGGGACAACGGATCCCATAAAGTAGGGTACAATTGCTCTCAACAAGTGAGCCTTTTGGGATAACGGCTCTTAATATGTAAGGGTGAAATTGCCCTAATAAAGTTAGCCTTTAGGGACAACGGATCTCATCATGTAAGTGACAATTGCTCTTATCAAGTGTGCAAGAATTAGGGACAACGACAATCATCATATAAAGGGCAATTGCTCTCATCAAGTGAGAATGCGTTTAGGGACAACGGATCCCATAAGCTCAGGTACAATTGCACTCAACAAGTGAGCCTTTAGTGACAAAGGCTCTTATTATGAAAGGGACAAATTCCACTCATAAAGTTAGCCTTTAGGGACAACGGATATCATCATGTAAATGACAATTGCTCTTATTGAGTGTGTAAGCATTAGGGACATTGGCTATCATCATGTAAAGGGCAATTGCTCTCGTTAAGTGAGGAAGCGTTTAGGGACAACGGATCCGATAAAGTAAGGTACACTTGCTCTCAACCAGTGACACTCTAGGGGCAACGGCTCTTATTATTTAAGGGACAAATGGCCCTCTTAAAGTTAGCGTTTAGGGACAACGGATCTCATCATGCAAGTGACAACTGCTCTTATCAAGTGTGCAAGCATTAGTGACAACAACTATCATCATGTAAAGGGCAATTGGTCTCATAAAGTGAGCAAGCATTTAGGGAAAATGGATGCCATATAGTAAGGTAGAATTGCTCTCAAAAAGTGAGCCTTTAGGGACAACGGCTCTTATTACGTAAGGGACAAAATGCCCTCATAAAGTTAGCCTTTCGGGACAACGGATCTCATCATGTAAGTGACAATTGCTCTTATCAAGTTTGTAAGCATTAGGGACAATGGCTATCATCATGTAAAGGGCAATTGCTCTCATCAAGTGAGCAAGTGTTTCGGGACAACGGATCCCATAAATTAAAGGTACAATTGCTCTCAACAAGTGAGCCTTTTGGGATAACGGCTCTTAATATGTAAGGGACAAATTGACCACTTAAAGTTAACCTTTAGGGACTACGGATCTCATCATGTAAGTGACAATTGCTCTTTTCGAGTGAGCAAGCATTAGGGACAACGGCTATCATCATGAAAAGGGCAATTGCTCTCATCAAGTGAGCAAGTGTTTAAGGACAACGGATCCCATAAAGTATGGTACAATTGCTGTCAACAAGTGAGCCTTTTGGGATAACGGCTCTTAATATGTGAGGGTGAAATTTCCCTCATAAAGTTAGCCTTTAGGGACAACGGATCTCATCATGTAAGTGACAATTGCTCTTATCAAGTGTGCATGCATTAGGGGCAACGGCTATCATCATATAAAGGGCAATTGCTCTCATCAAGTGAGCAAGCGTTTAGGGGAAACGGATCCTATTAACTAAGGTACAATTGCTCTCAACAATTAAGCCTTTAGGTACAACGACCATTATTATATAAGGGACAAATTGCCCTCATAAAGTTAGCCTTTAGGGACAACGGATCTCATCGTGTAAGTGACAATTGCTCCTATCGAGTGTGTAAGCATTAGGGACAATGGCTATCATCATGTAAAGGGATATTGCTCTTATCAAGTGAGCAAGCGTTTAGGGAAAACAGATCCCATAAACTAAGGTACAATTGCTCTCAACAAGTGAGCCTTTAGGGACAACGGCTCTTATTATGTAAGGGACAAATTGCCCTCATAAAGTTAGTCTTTAGGGACAACGGATCTCATCATGTTAGTGACAATTGCTCTTATCGAGTGTGTAAGGATTAGGGACAATGGCTATCATCATGTAAAGGGCAATTGCTCTCATCAAGAGAGCAAGTGTTTGGGGACAACGGATCCCATAAACAAAGGTACAATTGTTCTCAACAAGTGAGCCTTTTGGGATAACGGCTCTTAATATGTAAGGGTGAAATTTTGCTCATAAATTTAGCCTTTAGGAACAACGGATCTGATCATGTATGTGACAATTGCTCTTATCAAGTGTGCAAGCATGAGGGACAACAGCTATCATCATGTAAAGGGCAACTGCTCTGATAAAGAGAGCAAGCGTTTAGGGAAAATGGATCCCATAAAGTAATGTACAATTGCTCCCAACAAGTGAGCCTTTAGGGACAACGGCTCTTATTATGTAAAGGATAAAATGCCCTCATAAAGTTAGCCTTTAAGGACAATGGATCTCATCATGTAAGTGACAATTGCTCTTATCGAATGTGTAAGCATTTGGGACATTGGTTATCATCATGTAAAGGGCAATTGCTCTCATTGAGTGAGGAAGCGTTTAGGGACAACGGATCCCATAAAGTAAGGTACAATTGCTCTCAACAAGTGACACTCTAGGGACAACGGCTCTTATTATTTAAAGGACAAATGGCCCTCATAAAGTTAGCATTTAGGGACAACGGATCTCATCATGCAAGTGACAATTGCTCTTATTAAGTGTGCAAGCATTAAGGACAACGGCTATCATCTTGTAAAGGGCAATTGCTCTCATCAAGTGAGCAAGTGTTTAGGGACAACGGATCCCATAAAGTTAGGTACAATTGCTCTCAACAAGTGAGCCTTTTGGGATAACGGCTCTTAATATGTGATGGACAAATTGACCTCATAAAGTTAGCCTCTAGGGACAACGGATCTCATCATGTAAGTGACAATTTCCCTTTTCAAGTGTGAAAGCATTTACGACAACGGCTATCATCATGTAAAGGGTAATTGCTCTGATAAAGTGAGCAAGCGTTTTGGGAAAATGGATCCCATAAAGTAATGTACAATTGCTCCCAACAAGTGAGCCTTTAGGGAGAACGGCTCTTATTATGTAAGGGACAAATTGCACTCATAAAGTTAGCCTTTAGGGACAACGGATCTCATCATGTAAATGACAATTGCTCTTATCGAGTGTGTAAGCATTAGGGACATTGGCTATCATCATGTAAAGGGCAATTGCTCTCATTAAGTGAGGAAGCGTTCAGGGAAAACGGATCCCATAAAGTAAGGTACACTTGCTCTCAACAAGTGACGCTCTAGGGACAAAGGCTCTTATTATTTAAGGGACAAATGGCCCTCATAATGTTAGCGTTTAGGGACAACGGATCTCATCATGCAAGTGAAAATTGCTCTTATCAAGTGTGCAAGCATTAGGGACAACAACTATCATCATGTAAAGGGCAATTGCTCTCATCAAGTGAGCAAGTGTTTAGGGGCAACGGATCCCATAAAGTTAGGTACAATTGCTCTCAACAAGTGAGCCTTTTGGGATAACGGCTCTTAATATGTGATGGACAAATTGACCTCATAAAGTTAGCCTCTAGGGACAACGGATCTCATCATGTAAGTGACAATTTCCCTTTTCAAGTGTGAAAGCATTTACGACAACGGCTATCATCATGTAAAGGGTAATTGCTCTGATAAAGTGAGCAAGCGTTTAGGGAAAATGGATCCCATAAAGTAAGGTACAATTGCTCTCAACAAGTGAGCCTTTAGGGACAACGTCTCTTATTATGTAAGGGACAAAATGCACTCATAAAGTTAGCCTTTAGGGACAACGGATCTCATCATGTAAGTGACAATTGCTCTTATCGACTATGTAAGCATTAGGGACAATGGCTATCATTATTTAAAGGGCAATTGCTCTCATCAGGTGTGCAAGTGTTTAGGGACAACGGATCCCATAAAGTAGGGTACAATTGCTCTCAACAAGTGAGCCTTTTGGGATAACGGCTCTTAATATGTAAGGGTGAAATTGCCCTAATAAAGTTAGCCTTTAGGGACAACGGATCTCATCATGTAAGTGACAATTGCTCTTATCAAGTGTGCAAGCATTAGGGACAACGACAATCATCATATAAAGGGCAATTGCTCTCATTAAGTGAGAATGCGTTTAGGGACAACGGATCCCATAAGCTCAGGTACAATTGCACTCAACAAGTGAGCCTTTAGTGACAAAGGCTCTTATTATGAAAGGGACAAATTCCACTCATAAAGTTAGCCTTTAGGGACAACGGATATCATCATGTAAATGACAATTGCTCTTATTGAGTGTGTAAGCATTAGGGACATTGGCTATCATCATGTAAAGGGCAATTGCTCTCGTTAAGTGAGGAAGCGTTTAGGGACAACGGATCCCATAAAGTAAGGTACACTTGCTCTCAACCAGTGACACTCTAGGGACAACGGCTCTTATTATTTAAGGGACAAATGGCCCTCTTAAAGTTAGCGTTTAGGGACAACGGATCTCATCATGCAAGTGACAACTGCTCTTATCAAGTGTGCAAGCATTAGTGACAACAACTATCATCATGTAAAGGGCAATTGGTCTCATAAAGTGAGCAAGCATTTAGGGAAAATGGATGCCATATAGTAAGGTAGAATTGCTCTAAAAAAGTGAGCCTTTAGGGACAACGGCTCTTATTACGTAAGGGACAAAATGACCTCATAAAGTTAGCCTTTAGGGACAACGGATCTCATCATGTAAGTGACAATTGCTCTTATCGAGTGTGTAAGCATTAGGGACAATGGCTATCATTATGTAAAGGGCAATTGCTCTCATCAAGTGAGCAAGTGTTTCGGGACAACGGATCCCATAAATTAAAGGTACAATTGCTCTCAACAAGTGAGCCTTTTGGGATAACGGTTCTTAATATGTAAGGGACAAATTGACCACTTAAAGTTAACCTTTAGGGACTACGGATCTCATCATGTAAGTGACAATTGCTCTTTTCGAGTGAGCAAGCATTAGGGACAACGGCTATCATCATGAAAAGGGCAATTGCTCTCATCAAGTGAGCAAGTGTTTAAGGACAACGGATCCCATAAAGTATGGTACAATTGCTGTCAACAAGTGAGCCTTTTGGGATAACGGCTCTTAATATGTGAGGGTGAAATTTCCCACATAAAGTTAGCCTTTAGGGACAACGGCTCTCATCATGTAAGTGACAATTGCTCTTATCAAGTGTGCATGCATTAGGGGCAACGGCTATCATCATGTAAAGGGCAATTGCTCTCATCAAGTGAGCAAGCGTTTAGGGGAAACGGATCCTATTAACTAAGGTACAATTGCTCTCAGCAATTAAGCCTTTAGGTACAACGACCATTATTATATAAGGGACAAATTGCCCTCATAAAGTTAGCCTTTAGGGACAACGGATCTCATCGTGTAAGTGACAATTGCTCCTATCGAGTGTGTAAGCATTAGGGACAATGGCTATCATCATGTAATGGGATATTGCTCTCATCAAGTGAGCAAGCGTTTAGGAAAACAGATCCCATAAACTAAGGTACAATTGCTCTCAAAAAGTGAGCCTTTAGGGACAACGGCTCTTATTATGTAAGGGACAAATTGCCCTCATAAAGTTAGTCTTTAGGGACAATGGATCTCATCATGTTAGTGACAATTGCTCTTATCGAGTGTGTAAGGATTAGGGACAATGGCAATCATCATGTAAAGGGCAATTGCTCTCATCAAGTGAGCAAGTGTTTAGGGACAACGGATCCCATAAAGAAAGGTACAATTGTTCTCAACAAGTGAGCCTTTTGGGATAACGGCTCTTAATATGTAAGGGTGAAATTTTGCTCATAAAGTTAGCCTTTAGGAACAACGGATCTGATCATGTATGTGACAATTGCTCTTATCAAGTGTGCAAGCATGAGGGACAACAGCTATCATCATGTAAAGGGCAATTGCTCTGATAAAGAGAGCAAGCGTTTAGGGAAAATGGATCCCATAAAGTAATGTACAATTGCTCCCAACAAGTGAGCCTTTAGGGACAACGGCTCTTATTATGTAAAGGATAAAATGCCCTCATAAAGTTAGCCTTTAAGGACAATGGATCTCATCATGTAAGTGACAATTGCTCTTATCGAATGTGTAAGCATTTGGGATATTGGTTATCATCATGTAAAGGGCAATTGCTCTCATTGAGTGAGGAAGCGTTTGGGGACAACGGATCCCATAAAGTAAAGTACAATTGCTCTGAACAAGTGACACTCTAGGGACAACGGCTCTTATTATTTAAAGGACAAATGGCCCTCATAAAGTTAGCGTTTAGGGACAACGGATCTCATCATGCGAGTGACAATTGCTCTCAACAAGTGAGCAAGCGTTTAGGGGAAACGGATCCCATAAACTAAGGTAAAATTGCTCTCAACAAGTGAGCCTTTAGGGACAAGGGCTCTTATTACGTAAGGGACAAATTGCCCTCATAAAGTTAGCCTTTAGGGACAACGGATCTCATCATCTAAGTGACAATTGCTCTTATCGAGTGTGTAAGCATTAGGGACAACGGCTATCATTATGTGAAAGGCAATTGCTCTCATCAAGTGAGCAAGTGTTTAGGAACAACGGATCCTATAAAGTATGGCACAATTGCTCTCAACAAGTGAGCCTTTTGGGATAACGGCTCTTAATATGTGAGGGTGAAATTTCTCTCATAAAGTTAGCCTTTAGGGACAACGGATCTCATCATGTAAGTGACAATTGCTCTTATCAAGTGTGCATGCATTAGGGACAACGGCTATCATCATGTAAAGGGCAATTGCTCTCATCAAGTGAACAAGCGTTTTGGGAAAACGGATCCTATTAACTAAGGTACAATTGCTCTCAACAATTAAGCCTTTAGGGACAACGACCATTATTATATAAGGGACAAATTGCCCTCATAAAGTTAGCCTTTAGGGACAACGGATCTCATCGTGTAAGTGACAATTGCTCCAATCGAGTGTGTAAGCATTAGGGACAATGGCTATCATCATGTAAAGGGATATTGATCTCATCAAGTGAGCAAGCGTTTAGGGAAAACAGATCCCATAAACTAAGGTACAATTGCTCTCAACAAGTGAGCCTTTAGGGACAACGGCTCTTATTATGTAAGGGACAAATTTCCCTCATAAAGTTAGTCTTTAGGGACAACGGATCTCATCATGTTAGTGACAATTGCTCTTATCGAGTGTGTAAGGATTAGGGACAATGGCTATCATCATGTAAAGAGCAATTGCTCTCATCAAGTGAGCAGGTGTTTAGGGACAACGGATCCCATAAAGAAAGGTACAATTGTTCTCAACAAGTGAGCCTTTTGGGATAACGGCTCTTAATATATAAGGGTGAAATTTCGCTAATAAAGTTAGCCTTAAGGAACAACGGATCTGATCATGTTAGTGACAATTGCTCTTATCAAGTGTGCAAGCATTAGGGGCTATCATCATGTAAAGGGCAATTGCTCTGATAAAGAGAGCAAGCGTTGAGGGAAAATGGATCCCATAAAGTAATGTACAATTGCTCTCAACAAGTGAGTCTTTAGGGACAACGTCTTTTATTATGTAAAGGATAAAATGCCCTCATAAAGTTAGCCTTTAGGGACAACGGATCTCATCATGTAAGCTACAATTGCTCTTATCGAATGTGTAAGGATTTGGGACATTGGCTAATATCATGTAAAGGGCAATTGCTCTCATTGAGTGAGGAAGCGTTTAGGGACAACGGATCCCATAAAGTAAGGTACACTTGCTCTCAACAAGTGACACTCTAGGGACAAAGGCTCTTATTATTTAAGGGACAAATGGCCCTCATAATGTTAGCGTTTAGGGACAACGGATCTCATCATGCAAGTGAAAATTGCTCTTATCAAGTGTGCAAGCATTAGGGACAACAACTATCATCATGTAAAGGGCAATTGCTCTCATCAAGTGAGCAAGTGTTTAGGGACAACGGATCCCATAAAGTTAGGTACAATTGCTCTCAACAAGTGAGCCTTTTGGGATAACGGCTCTTAATATGTGATGGACAAATTGACCTCATAAAGTTAGCCTCTAGGGACAACGGATCTCATCATGTAAGTGACAATTTCTCTTTTCAAGTGTGAAAGCATTTACGACAACGGCTATCATCATGTAAAGGGTAATTGCTCTGATAAAGTGAGCAAGCGTTTAGGGAAAATGGATCCCATAAAGTAAGGTACAATTGCTCTCAACAAGTGAGCCTTTAGGGACAACGTCTCTTATTATGTAAGGGACAAAATGCACTCATAAAGTTAGCCTTTAGGGACAACGGATCTCATCATGTAAGTGACAATTGCTCTTATCGACTATGTAAGCATTAGGGACAATGGCTATCATTATTTAAAGGGCAATTGCTCTCATCAGGTGTGCAAGTGTTTAGGGACAACGGATCCCATAAAGTAGGGTACAATTGCTCTCAACAAGTGAGCCTTTTGGGATAACGGCTCTTAATATGTAAGGGTGAAATTGCCCTAATAAAGTTAGCCTTTAGGGACAACGGATCTCATCATGTAAGTGACAATTGCTCTTATCAAGTGTGCAAGCATTAGGGACAACGACAATCATCATATAAAGGGCAATTGCTCTCATCAAGTGAGAATGCGTTTAGGGACAACGGATCCCATAAGCTCAGATACAATTGCACTCAACAAGTGAGCCTTTAGGGACAAAGGCTCTTATTATGAAAGGGACAAATTCCACTCATAAAGTTTGCCTTTAGGGACAACGGATATCATCATGTAAATGACAATTGCTCTTATTGAGTGTGTAAGCATTAGGGACATTGGCTATCATCATGTAAAGGGCAATTTCTCTCGATAAGTGAGGAAACGTTTAGGGACAACGGATCCCATAAATTAAAGTACACTTGCTCTCAACCAGTGACACTCTAGGGACAACGGCTGTTATTATTTAAGGGATAAATGGCCCTCTTAAAGTTAGCGTTTAGGGACAACGGATCTCATCATGCAAGTGACAACTGCTCTTATCAAGTGTGCAAGCATTAGTGACAACAACTATCATCATGTAAAGGGCAATTGGTCTCATAAAGTGAGCAAGCATTTAGGGAAAATGGATGCCATATAGTAAGGTAGAATTGCTCTAAAAAAGTGAGCCTTTAGGGACAACGGCTCTTATTACGTAAGGGATAAAATGCCCTCATAAAGTTAGCCTTTAGGGACAACGGATCTCATCATGTAAGTGACAATTGCTCTTATCGAGTGTGTAAAGGGCAATTGCTCTCATCAAGTGAGCAAGTGTTTCGGGACAACGGATCCCATAAATTAAAGGTACAATTGCTCTCAACAAGTGAGCCTTTTGGGATAACGGCTCTTAATATGTAAGGGACAAATTGACCACTTAAAGTTAGCCTTTAGGGACTACGGATCTCATCATGTAAGTGACAATTGCTCTTTTCGAGTGAGCAAGCATTAGGGACAACGGCTATCATCATGAAAAGGGCAATTGCTCTCATCAAGTGACCAAGCGTTTAGGGAAAACGGATCCCATAAAGTATGGTACAATTGCTGTCAACAAGTGAGCCTTTTGGGATAACGGCTCTTAATATGTGAGGGTGAAATTTCCCTCATAAAGTTAGCCTTTAGGGACAACGGCTCTCATCATGTAAGTGACAATTGCTCTTATCAAGTGTGCATGCATTAGGGGCAACGGCTATCATCATGTAAAGGGCAATTGCTCTCATCAAGTGAGCAAGCGTTTAGGGGAAACGGATCCTATTAACTAAGGTACAATTGCTCTCAGCAATTAAGCCTTTAGGTACAACGACCATTATTATATAAGGGACAAATTGCCCTCATAAAGTTAGCCTTTAGGGACAACGGATCTCATCGTGTAAGTGACAATTGCTCCTATCGAGTGTGTAAGCATTAGGGACAATGGCTATCATCATGTAAAGGGATATTGCTCTCATCAAGTGAGCAAGCGTTTAGGAAAACAGATCCCATAAACTAAGGTACAATTGCTCTCAAAAAGTGAGCCTTTAGGGACAACGGCTCTTATTATGTAAGGGACAAATTGCCCTCATAAAGTTAGTCTTTAGGGACAACGGATCTCGTCATGTTAGTGACAATTGCTCTTATCGAGTGTGTAAGGATTAGGGACAATGGCAATCATCATGTAAAGGGCAATTGCTCTCATCAAGTGAGCAAGTGTTTAGGGACAACGGATCCCATAAAGAAAGGTACAATTGTTCTCAACAAGTGAGCCTTTTGGGATAACGGCTCTTAATATGTAAGGGTGAAATTTTGCTCATAAAGTTAGCCTTTAGGAACAACGGATCTGATCATGTATGTGACAATTGCTCTTATCAAGTGTGCAAGCATGAGGGACAACAGCTATCATCATGTAAAGGGCAATTGCTCTGATAAAGAGAGCAAGCATTTAGGGAAAATGGATCCCATAAAGTAATGTACAATTGCTCCCAACAAGTGAGCCTTTAGGGACAACGGCTCTTATTATGTAAAGGATAAAATGCCCTCATAAAGTTAGCCTTTAAGGACAATGGATCTCATCATGTAAGTGACAATTGCTCTTATCGAATGTGTAAGCATTTGGGATATTGGTTATCATCATGTAAAGGGCAATTGCTCTCATTGAGTGAGGAAGCGTTTGGGGACAACGGATCCCATAAAGTAAAGTACAATTGCTCTGAACAAGTGACACTCTAGGGACAACGGCTCTTATTATTTAAAGGACAAATGGCCCTCATAAAGTTAGCGTTTAGGGACAACGGATCTCATCATGCGAGTGACAATTGCTCTCAACAAGTGAGCAAGCGTTTAGGGGAAACGGATCCCATAAACTAAGGTAAAATTGCTCTCAACAAGTGAGCCTTTAGGGACAAGGGCTCTTATTACGTAAGGGACAAATTGCCCTCATAAAGTTAGCCTTTAGGGACAACGGATCTCATCATCTAAGTGACAATTGCTCTTATCGAGTGTGTAAGCATTAGGGACAACGGCTATCATTATGTGAAAGGCAATTGCTCTCATCAAGTGAGCAAGTGTTTAGGAACAACGGATCCTATAAAGTATGGCACAATTGCTCTCAACAAGTGAGCCTTTTGGGATAACGGCTCTTAATATGTGAGGGTGAAATTTCTCTCATAAAGTTAGCCTTTAGGGACAACGGATCTCATCATGTAAGTGACAATTGCTCTTATCAAGTGTGCATGCATTAGGGACAACGGCTATCATCATGTAAAGGGCAATTGCTCTCATCAAGTGAACAAGCGTTTTGGGAAAACGGATCCTATTAACTAAGGTACAATTGCTCTCAACAATTAAGCCTTTAGGGACAACGACCATTATTATATAAGGGACAAATTGCCCTCATAAAGTTAGCCTTTAGGGACAACGGATCTCATCGTGTAAGTGACAATTGCTCCAATCGAGTGTGTAAGCATTAGGGACAATGGCTATCATCATGTAAAGGGATATTGATCTCATCAAGTGAGCAAGCGTTTAGGGAAAACAGATCCCATAAACTAAGGTACAATTGCTCTCAACAAGTGAGCCTTTAGGGACAACGGCTCTTATTATGTAAGGGACAAATTTCCCTCATAAAGTTAGTCTTTAGGGACAACGGATCTCATCATGTTAGTGACAATTGCTCTTATCGAGTGTGTAAGGATTAGGGACAATGGCTATCATCATGTAAAGAGCAATTGCTCTCATCAAGTGAGCAGGTGTTTAGGGACAACGGATCCCATAAAGAAAGGTACAATTGTTCTCAACAAGTGAGCCTTTTGGGATAACGGCTCTTAATAAATAAGGGTGAAATTTCGCTAATAAAGTTAGCCTTAAGGAACAACGGATCTGATCATGTTAGTGACAATTGCTCTTATCAAGTGTGCAAGCATTAGGGGCTATCATCATGTAAAGGGCAATTGCTCTGATAAAGAGAGCAAGCGTTGAGGGAAAATGGATCCCATAAAGTAATGTACAATTGCTCTCAACAAGTGAGTCTTTAGGGACAACGTCTTTTATTATGTAAAGGATAAAATGCCCTCATAAAGTTAGCCTTTAGGGACAACGGATCTCATCATGTAAGCGACAATTGCTCTTATCGAATGTGTAAGGATTTGGGACATTGGCTAATATCATGTAAAGGGCAATTGCTCTCATTGAGTGAGGAAGCGTTTAGGGACAACGGATCCCATAAAGTAAGGTACACTTGCTCTCAACAAGTGACACTCTAGGGACAAAGGCTCTTATTATTTAAGGGACAAATGGCCCTCATAATGTTAGCGTTTAGGGACAACGGATCTCATCATGCAAGTGAAAATTGCTCTTATCAAGTGTGCAAGCATTAGGGACAACAACTATCATCATGTAAAGGGCAATTGCTCTCATCAAGTGAGCAAGTGTTTAGGGACAACGGATCCCATAAAGTTAGGTACAATTGCTCTCAACAAGTGAGCCTTTTGGGATAACGGCTCTTAATATGTGATGGACAAATTGACCTCATAAAGTTAGCCTCTAGGGACAACGGATCTCATCATGTAAGTGACAATTTCTCTTTTCAAGTGTGAAAGCATTTACGACAACGGCTATCATCATGTAAAGGGTAATTGCTCTGATAAAGTGAGCAAGCGTTTAGGGAAAATGGATCCCATAAAGTAAGGTACAATTGCTCTCAACAAGTGAGCCTTTAGGGACAACGTCTCTTATTATGTAAGGGACAAAATGCACTCATAAAGTTAGCCTTTAGGGACAACGGATCTCATCATGTAAGTGACAATTGCTCTTATCGACTATGTAAGCATTAGGGACAATGGCTATCATTATTTAAAGGGCAATTGCTCTCATCAGGTGTGCAAGTGTTTAGGGACAACGGATCCCATAAAGTAGGGTACAATTGCTCTCAACAAGTGAGCCTTTTGGGATAACGGCTCTTAATATGTAAGGGTGAAATTGCCCTAATAAAGTTAGCCTTTAGGGACAACGGATCTCATCATGTAAGTGACAATTGCTCTTATCAAGTGTGCAAGCATTAGGGACAACGACAATCATCATATAAAGGGCAATTGCTCTCATTAAGTGAGAATGCGTTTAGGGACAACGGATCCCATAAGCTCAGGTACAATTGCACTCAACAAGTGAGCCTTTAGTGACAAAGGCTCTTATTATGAAAGGGACAAATTCCACTCATAAAGTTAGCCTTTAGGGACAACGGATTTCATCATGTAAATGACAATTGCTCTTATTGAGTGTGTAAGCATTAGGGACATTGGCTATCATCATGTAAAGGGCAATTGCTCTCGTTAAGTGAGGAAGCGTTTAGGGACAACGGATCCCATAAAGTAAGGTACACTTGCTCTCAACAAGTGACACTCTAGGGACAAAGGCTCTTATTATTTAAGGGACAAATGGCCCTCATAATGTTAGCGTTTAGGGACAACGGATCTCATCATGCAAGTGAAAATTGCTCTTATCAAGTGTGCAAGCATTAGGGACAACAACTATCATCATGTAAAGGGCAATTGCTCTCATCAAGTGAGCAAGTGTTTAGGGACAACGGATCCCATAAAGTTAGGTACAATTGCTCTCAACAAGTGAGCCTTTTGGGATAACGGCTCTTAATATGTGATGGACAAATTGACCTCATAAAGTTAGCCTCTAGGGACAACGGATCTCATCATGTAAGTGACAATTTCTCTTTTCAAGTGTGAAAGCATTTACGACAACGGCTATCATCATGTAAAGGGTAATTGCTCTGATAAAGTGAGCAAGCGTTTAGGGAAAATGGATCCCATAAAGTAAGGTACAATTGCTCTCAACAAGTGAGCCTTTAGGGACAACGTCTCTTATTATGTAAGGGACAAAATGCACTCATAAAGTTAGCCTTTAGGGACAACGGATCTCATCATGTAAGTGACAATTGCTCTTATCGACTATGTAAGCATTAGGGACAATGGCTATCATTATTTAAAGGGCAATTGCTCTCATCAGGTGTGCAAGTGTTTAGGGACAACGGATCCCATAAAGTAGGGTACAATTGCTCTCAACAAGTGAGCCTTTTGGGATAACGGCTCTTAATATGTAAGGGTGAAATTGCCCTAATAAAGTTAGCCTTTAGGGACAACGGATCTCATCATGTAAGTGACAATTGCTCTTATCAAGTGTGCAAGCATTAGGGACAACGACAATCATCATATAAAGGGCAATTGCTCTCATCAAGTGAGAATGCGTTTAGGGACAACGGATCCCATAAGCTCAGATACAATTGCACTCAACAAGTGAGCCTTTAGGGACAAAGGCTCTTATTATGAAAGGGACAAATTCCACTCATAAAGTTTGCCTTTAGGGACAACGGATATCATCATGTAAATGACAATTGCTCTTATTGAGTGTGTAAGCATTAGGGACATTGGCTATCATCATGTAAAGGGCAATTTCTCTCGATAAGTGAGGAAACGTTTAGGGACAACGGATCCCATAAATTAAAGTACACTTGCTCTCAACCAGTGACACTCTAGGGACAACGGCTGTTATTATTTAAGGGATAAATGGCCCTCTTAAAGTTAGCGTTTAGGGACAACGGATCTCATCATGCAAGTGACAACTGCTCTTATCAAGTGTGCAAGCATTAGTGACAACAACTATCATCATGTAAAGGGCAATTGGTCTCATAAAGTGAGCAAGCATTTAGGGAAAATGGATGCCATATAGTAAGGTAGAATTGCTCTAAAAAAGTGAGCCTTTAGGGACAACGGCTCTTATTACGTAAGGGATAAAATGCCCTCATAAAGTTAGCCTTTAGGGACAACGGATCTCATCATGTAAGTGACAATTGCTCTTATCGAGTGTGTAAAGGGCAATTGCTCTCATCAAGTGAGCAAGTGTTTCGGGACAACGGATCCCATAAATTAAAGGTACAATTGCTCTCAACAAGTGAGCCTTTTGGGATAACGGCTCTTAATATGTAAGGGACAAATTGACCACTTAAAGTTAGCCTTTAGGGACTACGGATCTCATCATGTAAGTAACAATTGCTCTTTTCGAGTGAGCAAGCATTAGGGACAACGGCTATCATCATGAAAAGGGCAATTGCTCTCATCAAGTGAGCAAGCGTTTAGGGAAAACGGATCCCATAAAGTATGGTACAATTGCTGTCAACAAGTGAGCCTTTTGGGATAACGGCTCTTAATATGTGAGGGTGAAATTTCCCTCATAAAGTTAGCCTTTAGGGACAACGGCTCTCATCATGTAAGTGACAATTGCTCTTATCAAGTGTGCATGCATTAGGGGCAACGGCTATCATCATGTAAATGGCAATTGCTCTCATCAAGTGAGCAAGCGTTTAGGGGAAACGGATCCTATTAACTAAGGTACAATTGCTCTCAGCAATTAAGCCTTTAGGTACAACGACCATTATTATATAAGGGACAAATTGCCCTCATAAAGTTAGCCTTTAGGGACAACGGATCTCATCGTGTAAGTGACAATTGCTCCTATCGAGTGTGTAAGCATTAGGGACAATGGCTATCATCATGTAAAGGGATATTGCTCTCATCAAGTGAGCAAGCGTTTAGGAAAACAGATCCCATAAACTAAGGTACAATTGCTCTCAAAAAGTGAGCCTTTAGGGACAACGGCTCTTATTATGTAAGGGACAAATTGCCCTCATAAAGTTAGTCTTTAGGGACAACGGATCTCGTCATGTTAGTGACAATTGCTCTTATCGAGTGTGTAAGGATTAGGGACAATGGCAATCATCATGTAAAGGGCAATTGCTCTCATCAAGTGAGCAAGTGTTTAGGGACAACGGATCCCATAAAGAAAGGTACAATTGTTCTCAACAAGTGAGCCTTTTGGGATAACGGCTCTTAATATGTAAGGGTGAAATTTTGCTCATAAAGTTAGCCTTTAGGAACAACGGATCTGATCATGTATGTGACAATTGCTCTTATCAAGTGTGCAAGCATGAGGGACAACAGCTATCATCATGTAAAGGGCAATTTCTCTGATAAAGAGAGCAAGCGTTTAGGGAAAATGGATCCCATAAAGTAATGTACAATTGCTCCCAACAAGTGAGCCTTTAGGGACAACGGCTCTTATTATGTAAAGGATAAAATGCCCTCATAAAGTTAGCCTTTAAGGACAATGGATCTCATCATGTAAGTGACAATTGCTCTTATCGAATGTGTAAGCATTTGGGATATTGGTTATCATCATGTAAAGGGCAATTGCTCTCATTGAGTGAGGAAGCGTTTGGGGACAACGGATCCCATAAAGTAAAGTACAATTGCTCTGAACAAGTGACACTCTAGGGACAACGGCTCTTATTATTTAAAGGACAAATGGCCCTCATAAAGTTAGCGTTTAGGGACAACGGATCTCATCATGCGAGTGACAATTGCTCTCAACAAGTGAGCAAGCGTTTAGGGGAAACGGATCCCATAAACTAAGGTAAAATTGCTCTCAACAAGTGAGCCTTTAGGGACAAGGGCTCTTATTACGTAAGGGACAAATTGCCCTCATAAAGTTAGCCTTTAGGGACAACGGATCTCATCATCTAAGTGACAATTGCTCTTATCGAGTGTGTAAGCATTAGGGACAACGGCTATCATTATGTGAAAGGCAATTGCTCTCATCAAGTGAGCAAGTGTTTAGGAACAACGGATCCTATAAAGTATGGCACAATTGCTCTCAACAAGTGAGCCTTTTGGGATAACGGCTCTTAATATGTGAGGGTGAAATTTCTCTCATAAAGTTAGCCTTTAGGGACAACGGATCTCATCATGTAAGTGACAATTGCTCTTATCAAGTGTGCATGCATTAGGGACAACGGCTATCATCATGTAAAGGGCAATTGCTCTCATCAAGTGAACAAGCGTTTTGGGAAAACGGATCCTATTAACTAAGGTACAATTGCTCTCAACAATTAAGCCTTTAGGGACAACGACCATTATTATATAAGGGACAAATTGCCCTCATAAAGTTAGCCTTTAGGGACAACGGATCTCATCGTGTAAGTGACAATTGCTCCAATCGAGTGTGTAAGCATTAGGGACAATGGCTATCATCATGTAAAGGGATATTGATCTCATCAAGTGAGCAAGCGTTTAGGGAAAACAGATCCCATAAACTAAGGTACAATTGCTCTCAACAAGTGAGCCTTTAGGGACAACGGCTCTTATTATGTAAGGGACAAATTTCCCTCATAAAGTTAGTCTTTAGGGACAACGGATCTCATCATGTTAGTGACAATTGCTCTTATCGAGTGTGTAAGGATTAGGGACAATGGCTATCATCATATAAAGAGCAATTGCTCTCATCAAGTGAGCAGGTGTTTAGGGACAACGGATCCCATAAAGAAAGGTACAATTGTTCTCAACAAGTGAGCCTTTTGGGATAACGGCTCTTAATAAATAAGGGTGAAATTTCGCTAATAAAGTTAGCCTTAAGGAACAACGGATCTGATCATGTTAGTGACAATTGCTCTTATCAAGTGTGCAAGCATTAGGGGCTATCATCATGTAAAGGGCAATTGCTCTGATAAAGAGAGCAAGCGTTGAGGGAAAATGGATCCCATAAAGTAATGTACAATTGCTCTCAACAAGTGAGTCTTTAGGGACAACGTCTTTTATTATGTAAAGGATAAAATGCCCTCATAAAGTTAGCCTTTAGGGACAACGGATCTCATCATGTAAGCGACAATTGCTCTTATCGAATGTGTAAGGATTTGGGACATTGGCTAATATCATGTAAAGGGCAATTGCTCTCATTGAGTGAGGAAGCGTTTAGGGACAACGGATCCCATAAAGTAAGGTACACTTGCTCTCAACAAGTGACACTCTAGGGACAAAGGCTCTTATTATTTAAGGGACAAATGGCCCTCATAATGTTAGCGTTTAGGGACAACGGATCTCATCATGCAAGTGAAAATTGCTCTTATCAAGTGTGCAAGCATTAGGGACAACAACTATCATCATGTAAAGGGCAATTGCTCTCATCAAGTGAGCAAGTGTTTAGGGACAACGGATCCCATAAAGTTAGGTACAATTGCTCTCAACAAGTGAGCCTTTTGGGATAACGGCTCTTAATATGTGATGGACAAATTGACCTCATAAAGTTAGCCTCTAGGGACAACGGATCTCATCATGTAAGTGACAATTTCTCTTTTCAAGTGTGAAAGCATTTACGACAACGGCTATCATCATGTAAAGGGTAATTGCTCTGATAAAGTGAGCAAGCGTTTAGGGAAAATGGATCCCATAAAGTAAGGTACAATTGCTCTCAACAAGTGAGCCTTTAGGGACAACGTCTCTTATTATGTAAGGGACAAAATGCACTCATAAAGTTAGCCTTTAGGGACAACGGATCTCATCATGTAAGTGACAATTGCTCTTATCGACTATGTAAGCATTAGGGACAATGGCTATCATTATTTAAAGGGCAATTGCTCTCATCAGGTGTGCAAGTGTTTAGGGACAACGGATCCCATAAAGTAGGGTACAATTGCTCTCAACAAGTGAGCCTTTTGGGATAACGGCTCTTAATATGTAAGGGTGAAATTGCCCTAATAAAGTTAGCCTTTAGGGACAACGGATCTCATCATGTAAGTGACAATTGCTCTTATCAAGTGTGCAAGCATTAGGGACAACGACAATCATCATATAAAGGGCAATTGCTCTCATTAAGTGAGAATGCGTTTAGGGACAACGGATCCCATAAGCTCAGGTACAATTGCACTCAACAAGTGAGCCTTTAGTGACAAAGGCTCTTATTATGAAAGGGACAAATTCCACTCATAAAGTTAGCCTTTAGGGACAACGGATATCATCATGTAAATGACAATTGCTCTTATTGAGTGTGTAAGCATTAGGGACATTGGCTATCATCATGTAAAGGGCAATTGCTCTCGTTAAGTGAGGAAGCGTTTAGGGACAACGGATCCCATAAAGTAAGGTACACTTGCTCTCAACCAGTGACACTCTAGGGACAACGGCTCTTATTATTTAAGGGACAAATGGCCCTCTTAAAGTTAGCGTTTAGGGACAACGGATCTCATCATGCAAGTGACAACTGCTCTTATCAAGTGTGCAAGCATTAGTGACAACAACTATCATCATGTAAAGGGCAATTGGTCTCATAAAGTGAGCAAGCATTTAGGGAAAATGGATGCCATATAGTAAGGTAGAATTGCTCTCAAAAAGTGAGCCTTTAGGCACAACGGCTCTTATTACGTAAGGGACAAAATGCCCTCATAAAGTTAGCCTTTAGGGACAACGGATCTCATCATGTAAGTGACAATTGCTCTTATCGAGTGTGTAAGCATTAGGGACAATGGCTATCATTATGTAAAGGGCAATTGCTCTCATCAAGTGAGCAAGTGTTTCGGGACAACGGATCCCATAAATTAAAGGTACAATTGCTCTCAACAAGTGAGCCTTTTGGGATAACGGCTCTTAATATGTAAGGGACAAATTGACCACTTAAAGTTAACCTTTAGGGACTACGGATCTCATCATGTAAGTGACAATTGCTCTTTTCGAGTGAGCAAGCATTAGGGACAACGGCTATCATCATGAAAAGGGCAATTGCTCTCATCAAGTGAGCAAGTGTTTAAGGACAACGGATCCCATAAAGTATGGTACAATTGCTGTCAACAAGTGAGCCTTTTGGGATAACGGCTCTTAATATGTGAGGGTGAAATTTCCCACATAAAGTTAGCCTTTAGGGACAACGGCTCTCATCATGTAAGTGACAATTGCTCTTATCAAGTGTGCATGCATTAGGGGCAACAGCTATCATCATGTAAAGGGCAATTGCTCTCATCAAGTGAGCAAGCGTTTAGGGGAAACGGATCCTATTAACTAAGGTACAATTGCTCTCAGCAATTAAGCCTTTAGGTACAACGACCATTATTATATAAGGGACAAATTGCCCTCATAAAGTTAGCCTTTAGGGACAACGGATCTCATCGTGTAAGTGACAATTGCTCCTATCGAGTGTGTAAGCATTAGGGACAATGGCTATCATCATGTAATGGGATATTGCTCTCATCAAGTGAGCAAGCGTTTAGGAAAACAGATCCCATAAACTAAGGTACAATTGCTCTCAAAAAGTGAGCCTTTAGGGACAACGGCTCTTATTATGTAAGGGACAAATTGCCCTCATAAAGTTAGTCTTTAGGGACAACGGATCTCATCATGTTAGTGACAATTGCTCTTATCGAGTGTGTAAGGATTAGGGACAATGGCAATCATCATGTAAAGGGCAATTGCTCTCATCAAGTGAGCAAGTGTTTAGGGACAACGGATCCCATAAAGAAAGGTACAATTGTTCTCAACAAGTGAGCCTTTTGGGATAACGGCTCTTAATATGTAAGGGTGAAATTTTGCTCATAAAGTTAGCCTTTAGGAACAACGGATCTGATCATGTATGTGACAATTGCTCTTATCAAGTGTGCAAGCATGAGGGACAACAGCTATCATCATGTAAAGGGCAATTGCTCTGATAAAGAGAGCAAGCGTTTAGGGAAAATGGATCCCATAAAGTAATGTACAATTGCTCCCAACAAGTGAGCCTTTAGGGACAACGGCTCTTATTATGTAAAGGATAAAATGCCCTCATAAAGTTAGCCTTTAAGGACAATGGATCTCATCATGTAAGTGACAATTGCTCTTATCGAATGTGTAAGCATTTGGGATATTGGTTATCATCATGTAAAGGGCAATTGCTCTCATTGAGTGAGGAAGCGTTTGGGGACAACGGATCCCATAAAGTAAAGTACAATTGCTCTGAACAAGTGACACTCTAGGGACAACGGCTCTTATTATTTAAAGGACAAATGGCCCTCATAAAGTTAGCGTTTAGGGACAACGGATCTCATCATGCGAGTGACAATTGCTCTCAACAAGTGAGCAAGCGTTTAGGGGAAACGGATCCCATAAACTAAGGTAAAATTGCTCTCAACAAGTGAGCCTTTAGGGACAAGGGCTCTTATTACGTAAGGGACAAATTGCCCTCATAAAGTTAGCCTTTAGGGACAACGGATCTCATCATCTAAGTGACAATTGCTCTTATCGAGTGTGTAAGCATTAGGGACAACGGCTATCATTATGTGAAAGGCAATTGCTCTCATCAAGTGAGCAAGTGTTTAGGAACAACGGATCCTATAAAGTATGGCACAATTGCTCTCAACAAGTGAGCCTTTTGGGATAACGGCTCTTAATATGTGAGGGTGAAATTTCTCTCATAAAGTTAGCCTTTAGGGACAACGGATCTCATCATGTAAGTGACAATTGCTCTTATCAAGTGTGCATGCATTAGGGACAACGGCTATCATCATGTAAAGGGCAATTGCTCTCATCAAGTGAACAAGCGTTTTGGGAAAACGGATCCTATTAACTAAGGTACAATTGCTCTCAACAATTAAGCCTTTAGGGACAACGACCATTATTATATAAGGGACAAATTGCCCTCATAAAGTTAGCCTTTAGGGACAACGGATCTCATCGTGTAAGTGACAATTGCTCCAATCGAGTGTGTAAGCATTAGGGACAATGGCTATCATCATGTAAAGGGATATTGATCTCATCAAGTGAGCAAGCGTTTAGGGAAAACAGATCCCATAAACTAAGGTACAATTGCTCTCAACAAGTGAGCCTTTAGGGACAACGGCTCTTATTATGTAAGGGACAAATTTCCCTCATAAAGTTAGTCTTTAGGGACAACGGATCTCATCATGTTAGTGACAATTGCTCTTATCGAGTGTGTAAGGATTAGGGACAATGGTTATCATCATGTAAAGAGCAATTGCTCTCATCAAGTGAGCAGGTGTTTAGGGACAACGGATCCCATAAAGAAAGGTACAATTGTTCTCAACAAGTGAGCCTTTTGGGATAACGGCTCTTAATATATAAGGGTGAAATTTCGCTAATAAAGTTAGCCTTAAGGAACAACGGATCTGATCATGTTAGTGACAATTGCTCTTATCAAGTGTGCAAGCATTAGGGGCTATCATCATGTAAAGGGCAATTGCTCTGATAAAGAGAGCAAGCGTTGAGGGAAAATGGATCCCATAAAGTAATGTACAATTGCTCTCAACAAGTGAGTCTTTAGGGACAACGTCTTTTATTATGTAAAGGATAAAATGCCCTCATAAAGTTAGCCTTTAGGGACAACGGATCTCATCATGTAAGCGACAATTGCTCTTATCGAATGTGTAAGGATTTGGGACATTGGCTAATATCATGTAAAGGGCAATTGCTCTCATTGAGTGAGGAAGCGTTTAGGGACAACGGATCCCATAAAGTAAGGTACACTTGCTCTCAACAAGTGACACTCTAGGGACAAAGGCTCTTATTATTTAAGGGACAAATGGCCCTCATAATGTTAGCGTTTAGGGACAACGGATCTCATCATGCAAGTGAAAATTGCTCTTATCAAGTGTGCAAGCATTAGGGACAACAACTATCATCATGTAAAGGGCAATTGCTCTCATCAAGTGAGCAAGTGTTTAGGGACAACGGATCCCATAAAGTTAGGTACAATTGCTCTCAACAAGTGAGCCTTTTGGGATAACGGCTCTTAATATGTGATGGACAAATTGACCTCATAAAGTTAGCCTCTAGGGACAACGGATCTCATCATGTAAGTGGCAATTTCTCTTTTCAAGTGTGAAAGCATTTACGACAACGGCTATCATCATGTAAAGGGTAATTGCTCTGATAAAGTGAGCAAGCGTTTAGGGAAAATGGATCCCATAAAGTAAGGTACAATTGCTCTCAACAAGTGAGCCTTTAGGGACAACGTCTCTTATTATGTAAGGGACAAAATGCACTCATAAAGTTAGCCTTTAGGGACAACGGATCTCATCATGTAAGTGACAATTGCTCTTATCGACTATGTAAGCATTAGGGACAATGGCTATCATTATTTAAAGGGCAATTGCTCTCATCAGGTGTGCAAGTGTTTAGGGACAACGGATCCCATAAAGTAGGGTACAATTGCTCTCAACAAGTGAGCCTTTTGGGATAACGGCTCTTAATATGTAAGGGTGAAATTGCCCTAATAAAGTTAGCCTTTAGGGACAACGGATCTCATCATGTAAGTGACAATTGCTCTTATCAAGTGTGCAAGCATTAGGGACAACGACAATCATCATATAAAGGGCAATTGCTCTCATCAAGTGAGAATGCGTTTAGGGACAACGGATCCCATAAGCTCAGATACAATTGCACTCAACAAATGAGCCTTTAGGGACAAAGGCTCTTATTATGAAAGGGACAAATTCCACTCATAAAGTTTGCCTTTAGGGACAACGGATATCATCATGTAAATGACAATTGCTCTTATTGAGTGTGTAAGCATTAGGGACATTGGCTATCATCATGTAAAGGGCAATTTCTCTCGATAAGTGAGGAAACGTTTAGGGACAACGGATCCCATAAATTAAAGTACACTTGCTCTCAACCAGTGACACTCTAGGGACAACGGCTGTTATTATTTAAGGGATAAATGGCCCTCTTAAAGTTAGCGTTTAGGGACAACGGATCTCATCATGCAAGTGACAACTGCTCTTATCAAGTGTGCAAGCATTAGTGACAACAACTATCATCATGTAAAGGGCAATTGGTCTCATAAAGTGAGCAAGCATTTAGGGAAAATGGATGCCATATAGTAAGGTAGAATTGCTCTAAAAAAGTGAGCCTTTAGGGACAACGGCTCTTATTACGTAAGGGATAAAATGCCCTCATAAAGTTAGCCTTTAGGGACAACGGATCTCATCATGTAAGTGACAATTGCTCTTATCGAGTGTGTAAAGGGCAATTGCTCTCATCAAGTGAGCAAGTGTTTCGGGACAACGGATCCCATAAATTAAAGGTACAATTGCTCTCAACAAGTGAGCCTTTTGGGATAATGGCTCTTAATATGTAAGGGACAAATTGACCACTTAAAGTTAGCCTTTAGGGACTACGGATCTCATCATGTAAGTGACAATTGCTCTTTTCGAGTGAGCAAGCATTAGGGACAACGGCTATCATCATGAAAAGGGCAATTGCTCTCATCAAGTGAGCAAGCGTTTAGGGAAAACGGATCCCATAAACTAAGGTACAATTGCTCTCAACAAGTGAGCCTTTAGGGACAAGGGCTCTTATTATGTAAGGGACAAATTGCCCTCATAAAGTTAGCCTTTAGGGACAACGGATCTCATCATCTAAGTGACAATTGCTCTTATCGAGTGTGTAAGCATTAGGGACAATGGCTATCATTATTTGAAGGGCATTTGCTCTCATCAAGTGAGCAAGTGTTTAGGGACAACGAATCCAATAAAGTATAGTACAATTGCTCTCAACAAGTGAGCCTTTTGGGATAAAGGCTCTTAATATGTGACGGTGAAATTTCCCTCATAAAGTTAGCCTTTAGGGACAACGGATCTTATCATGTAAGCGACAATTGCTCTTATCAAGTGTGCAAGCATTAGGGACAACAACTATCATCATGTAAAGGGCAATTACTCTAATCAAGTGAGCAAGGGTTTACGGAAAATGGATCCCGTTAACTAAGGTACAATTGCTCTCAACAATTAAGCCTTTAAGGACAACGACCATTGTTATGTAAGGGACAAATTGCCCTCATAAATTTAGCCTTTCGGGACAACGGATCTCAGCATGTAAGTGACAATTCCTCTTATCGAGTGTGTAAGCATTAGGGACAATGGCTATCATCATGTAAAGGGCCATTGCTCTCATCTAGTGAGCAAGTGTTTCGTGACAATGGATCCCATAAAGTAGAGGTACAATTGCTCTCAACAAGTGAGCCTTTTGGGATAACGGCTCTTAATATGTAAGGGACAAATTGACCTCATAAAGTTAGCCTGTAGGGACTACGGATCTCATCATGTAATTGACAATTGCTCTTTTCGAGTGTGCAAGCATTAGGGACAACGACTATCATCATGAAAAGGGCAATTGCTCTCATCAAGTGAGCAAGCGTTTATGGAAAACGGATCCCATAAACTAAGGTACAATTGCTCTCAACAAGTGAGCCTTTAGGGACAAGGGCTCTTATTATGTAAGGGACAAATTGCCCTCATAAAGTTAGCCTTTTGGGACAACGGATCTCATCATCTAAGTGACAATTGCTCTTATCGAGTGTGTAAGCATTAGGGACAACGGCTATCATTATGTGAAGGGCAATTGCTCTCATCAAGTGAGCAAGTGTTTAGGGACAACGGATCCCATTAAGTATGGTACAATTGCTGTCAACAAGTGAGCCTTTTGGGATAACGGCTCTTAATATGTGAGGGTGAAATTTCCCTCATAAAGTTAGCCTTTAGGGACAACGGATCTCATCATGTAAGTGACAATTGCTCTTATCAAGTGTGCATGCATTAGGGGCAACGGCTATCATCATGTAAAGGGCAATTGCTCTCATCAAGTGAGCAAGTGTTTAGGGGAAACGGATCCTATTAACTAAGGTACAATTGCTCTCAACAATTAAGCCTTTAGGTACAACGACCATTATTATATAAGGGACAAATTGCCCTCATAAAGTTAGCCTTTAGGGACAACGGATCTCATCGTGTAAGTGACAATTGCTCCTATCGAGTGTGTAAGCATTAGGGACAATGGCTATCATCATGTAAAGGGATATTGCTCTCATCAAGTGAGCAAGTGTTTAGGGACAATGGATCCCATAAAGAAAGGTGCAATTCTTCTCAACAAGTGAGCCTTTTGGAATAACGGCTCTTAATATGTAAGGGTGAAATTTTGCTCATAAAGTTAGCCTTTAGGAACAACGGATCTGATCATGTATGTGACAATTGCTCTTATCAAGTGTGCAAGCATGAGGGACAACAGCTATCATCATGTAAAGGGCAATTGCTTTGATAAAGAGAGCAAGCGTTTTGGGAAAATGGATCCCATAAAGTAATGTACAATTGCTCCCAACAAGTGAGCCTTTAGGGACAACGGCTCTTATTATGTAAAGGATAAAATGCCCTCATAAAGTTAGCCTTTAAGGACAATGGATCTCATCATGTAAGTGACAATTGCTCTTATCGAATGTGTAAGCATTTGGGACATTGGTTATCATCATGTAAAGGGCAATTGCTCTCATTGAGTGAGGAAGCGTTTAGGGACAACGGATCCCATAAAGTAAGGTACAATTGCTCTGAACAAGTGACACTCTAGGGACAACGGCTCTTATTATTTAAAGGACAAATGGCCCTCATAAAGTTAGCGTTTAGGGACAACGGATCTCATCATGCGAGTGACAATTGCTCTTATCAAGTGTGCAAGCATTAAGGACAACGGCTATCATCTTGTAAAGGGCAATTGCTCTCATAAAGAGAGCAAGCGTTTAGGGAAAATGGATCCCATAAAGTAAGGTACAATTGCTCTCAACAAGTGAGCCTTTAGGGACAACGGATCTCATCATGTAAATGAAAATTGCTCTTATCGAGTGTGTAAGCATTAGGGACATTGGCTATCATCATGTAAAGGGCAATTGCTCTCATTGAGTGAGGAAGCGTTTAGGGAAAACGGATCCCATAAGGTAAGGTACACTTGCTCTCAACAAGTGACACTCTAGGGACAACGGCTCTTATTATTTAAAGGACAAATGGCCCTCATAATGTTAGTGTTTAGGGACAACGGATCTCATCATGCAAGTGACAATTGTCGTTATCTAGTGTGCAAGCATTAGGGACAACAACTATCATCATGTAAAGGGCAATTGCTCTCATCAAGTGAGCAAGTGTTTAGGGACAACGGATCCCATAAAGTAAGGTACAATTGCTCTCAACAAGTGAGCCTTTTGGGATAATGGCTCTTAATATGTGAGGGACAAATTGACCTCATAAAGTGAGCCTCTAGGGACAACGGATCTGATCATGTAAGTGATAATTTCTCTTTTCAAGTGTGAAAGCATTTAGGACAAAAAAAGTTCTCTCTCCCTCCCTTTGGCGATTTCCAGCCGCCACCTCTCTAATATTCCGGCCAAAACATCTTCTGAATACGCCTCTCTACCATTTATCTTGGTATGCAATCGTGTTTAGGGGTGTGTTTCTCTTAGAGGTGGCGTGCTGCAGAAACCTTAACTTTTCCAAATCATTTTCTCACTTTGGGTGAATCGTTTTTTTTTTTTGGGTTTCCATCGCTAATTGGTTTTTTATTGCACCCTTGCTTCTGATTATCATAAGTTGGTTGTTAATCGATTTTATCATATATAAGAAGGGTTGATCTGTTTGACGAAACCCTCATCACTCATAATCTATCGATTTCTTTTTTAGGGATCGTTTTTTCTAGGGTTTCGTTGCTTGATAATTTATTTAATCGTAGCCTGCTCTTAGGTCGGTTTAATGAATTTTATTGATTCATATATTCTGGTACGATTTGGGTGGACCTGTTCACCTATGCTTGGGTTTCTGGTGGTTTAATGCGTACAAGATCTGGTCTCTGGTGCTTAACTCTATCTAAACTCGATTAGGGTTTCGGTATTTTCTCATTGCAAGTCCCGTTCTAGGGTTTTCTGAGTACATGTGCGTTGCTGTAAGTCTTCGTAAAGAAGTGAACGTGGGTTTTTGAGAGATTTAAGTTTTTGTTAAGTGGGTTAAAGAGAGAGGGTAAGTCAAGTTTTAGAGTTCCTTGTTCAAAAACTCTTTTCGATTAAGACCTTTGCTGATTGTTAATTATCTTGTCTTGTGATCGCTTTTGCTGGAAGTTAGGGTTGCTTAACCCTATTATCATCTTATAACAGATCCTCACAGTGCTAGTTTCTGATTGGGGTGTGATACATTCATGTCCTGAGAATTTGGTTAGGATCTTTTCGTCATTATTGGAAGTTAGGGTACCACATTAACCTATTATCATCTTATAACAAAACGTTTGAGTACAAATGGAATGTGGCTGAAATACCACATTAACCTCAAGCTAAAACAGCTTGATAGACAACTAACCTAGAGCTTATGACATGCCAAAAGCTCTTGACAACTCTAGAATCAAAATAAACCTAGACCAAGAAACAAAAACAAATCAAGCTAACCAGCAGCATCATCCGTGAAAGAAGAACTTCCACCTTTAGCAAAGTTAGGGAATAAATTAGCTGATTCATCATACATGTTATCAACACAATCATCATCACCATCTTCTTCAGTAGCTAAAACATCATAAGGATTGGATGTAGACACTTCACCCCCCTTAGAGGAGAGACCTTTAGACTTCAACTTAGATGTCGATGTAGGCACATTACTAGTAGCTACCTTTTTAGGTTCACTAGGAGTCTTCTTTGGCTCATACCTGACAGTCTGTTTGACAGAAGTACCAACAATACCAGACTGGCTTTTACCTTTTTTCTTCTTACGACTCACCTTTTGAAAACCATCATTAGCATGCATAGCAGCAGGAGGAACCACATTTGGAGTAGTAACGACAGGGGAAATAGTCTCTTTTTTAGTACAATGGTCATAGATGTGCCCAAAAATCTTACATAAGGTGCACCTAGGAGGCCTCCTTTCATATTCAACCCGGATAGATTCTTTAGTAAAACCATCCCCTGTAAGAGAGGGGACACCAATAGTGATAACTTCAACGAGCTCATCCACTGAACCCACTTCAATTAAACACCGAGCAAAACTGCTTCTACCCCAAGAATCCTTACACATAGAGCTTGTGTACGAATCCAACATAATAGGTTTGCCAATAAATGAAGCAATCAAGTTAATTCCATCATCTTCAAAAACTTGGAGAGGCACATCATGCAATTTAACCCATATCGGAATACGAGTCAACTCTTCCTTACGTAAGCTAGTACCAATAGACCATTTCTTGAGAATGATTGGAGATTTACGAATCATCCAAGGACCATCTTCCAAAACAGATTCTCAACCAGCTTGAGTATCGAATTTAAAAAAGAAAAAACCTTTGTCATTCATCATGATCTTTTTCAAACCATACTTAGCCCAATTATTCTTAACATAGTAATCAACCACTGGAAACGCCATTCTATTACCAATAAAATAGCCATATAGAGTGTGTGCTCAAGGCGTGCACTAACCTTTTCAACTATTCTTCGAGGAATAGACACATTAACACCTTCACAAACAGCCTCAGCAACCAAAGAACTGGATGGAGATGTAGGAATAGGTTGAGTATTAACCTCCATATAAACATTAGGTGAAGAATCTTTGCCACTCACATCAGAATTTGTTGCATTAGCCTTCTTGCTAGGTACATAGACCTCCATTAAACCACTCATAGCCTCATACACTTGAGAACGCGTTTCACTATCCAAATTATGCCATATCGGATATTTACCCGCTTCAAGACCATTAAGGAATAAGTCAAGATCATTGGCTGATTTAATCGAAACACCCAACACCCCTTCAATAGTATCGTGTTTACTCTTGATAGACTCTTGAATATTAGGACCAGTAGGGGACGATGCCATAGTAACCACATGATCCATAGAAGTGTTAGTGGTGGATAAACTTACCTTACCAGCATGAGGATGATTATATCTCATGGTTATATCACATGTGCTCTAATTCTGATTTGTTGAAGGTTTGTGGGACTATGAAGATGATTATGGAAGTTTGGACTACTATGACGAATTGAAGACTCAGGTTTCTACTTGATTTGCAATTATTTTTTCTTTTATATTCGTTGTGGTTTATGTTCAATTATTAGTTATAAGTGTGGCCTGTCACACGTATATTGTAAGTTATAGGTATGGTGTTTCATTCCTATAGGTGAGTCTGTAAGTGTCCTAAGGGACTGAGATGAGGGAAGTCACTCTCAATCTTTGTACTTCAACGTTTTTTGGTGTAATGAATTTTGCCGGGGTGAATTAACCCTTTTACCCAAAAAAAAAGCATTTAGGACAACGGCTATCATCATGTAAAGGGTAATTGCTCTCATAAAGTGAGCAAGCGTTTAGGGAAAATGGATCCCATAAAGTAAGGTACAATTGCTCTCAACAAGTGAGCCTTTAGAGACAACGGCTCTTATTATGTAAGGGACAAAATGCCCTCATAAAGTTAGCCTTTAGGGACAACGGATCTCATCATGTAAGTGACAATTGCTCTTATTGACTATGTAAGCATTAGGGACAATGGCTATCATCAGTTAAAGGGCAATTGCTCTCATCAGGTGAGCAAGTGTTTAGGGACAACGGATCCTATAAAGTAGGGTACAATTGCTCACAACAAGTGAGCCTTTTGGGGGAACGGCTCTTAATATGTAAGGGTGAAATTGCCCTAATAAAGTTAACCTTTAGGGACAACGGATCTCATCATGTAAGTGATAATTGCTCTTATCAAGTGTGCAAGCATTAGGGACAACGACTATCATCATATAAAGGGCAATCGCTCTCATCAAGTGAGAATGCGTTTAGGGACAACGGATCCCATAAGCTCACGTACAATTGCACTCAACAAGTGAGCCTTTAGGGACAAAGGCTCTTATTATGAAAGGGACAAATTCCCCTCATAAAGTTAGCCTTTAGGGACAACGGATCTCATCATGTAAATGACAATTGCTCTTATTGAGTGTGAAAGCATTAGGACATTGGCTATCATCATATAAAGGGCAATTGCTCTCATTAAGTGAGGAAGCGTTTAGGGACAACGGATCCCATAAAGTAAGGTACACTTGCTCTCAACAAGTGACACTCTAGGGACAACGGCTCTTATTATTTAAGGGACAAATGGCCCTCATAAATTTAGCGTTTAGGGACAACGGATCTCATCATGCAAGTGACAATTGCTCTTATCAAGTGTGCAAGCATTAGTGACAACAACTATCATCATGTAAAGGGCAATTTCTCTGTTAAAGTGAGCAAGCATTTAGGGAAAATGGATGCCATATAGTAAGGTAGAATTGCTATCAAAAAGTGAGCCTTTAGGGACAACGGCTCTTATTACGTAAGGGACAAAATGCCCTCATAAAGTTAGCCTTTAGGCACAACGGATCTCATCATGTAAGTGACAATTGCTCTTATCGAGTGTGTAAGCATTAGGGACAATGGCTATCTTCATGTAAAGGGCAATTGCTCTCATCAAGTGAGCAAGTGTTTCGGGACAACGGATCCCATAAAGTAAAGGTACAATTGCTCTCAACAAGTGAGCCTTTTAGGATAACGGCTCTTAATATGTAAGGGACAAATTGACCTCATAAAGTTAGCCTTTAGGGACTATGGATCTCATCATGTAAGTGACAATTGCTCTTTTCGAGTGTGCAAGCATTAGAGACAACGGCTATCATCATGAAAAGGGCAATTGCTCTCATCAAGTGAGCAAGCATTTAGGGAAAACGGATCCCATAAACTAAGGTACAATTGCTCTCAACAAGTGAGCCTTTAGGGACAAGGGCTCTTATTATGTAAGGGACAAATTGCCCTAATAAAGTTAGCCTTTAGGGACAACGAATATCATCATGTAAGTGACAATTGCTCTTACCGAGTGTGTAAGTATTAGGGACAATGGCTATCATTATGTGAAGGGCAATTGCTCTCATCAAGTGAGCAAGTGTTTAGGGACAACGGATCCCATAAAGTATGGTACAATTGCTCTCAACAAGTGAGCCTTTTGGGATAACGGCTCTTAATATGTGAGGGTGAAATTTCCCTCATAAAGTTAGCCTTTAGGGACAACGGATCTCATCATGTAAGTGACGATTGCTCTTATCAAGTGTACATGCATTAGGGACAACGGCTATCATCATGTAAAGGGCAATTGCTCTCATCAAGTGAGCAAGCGTTTAGGGAAAACGGATCCCATTAACTAAGTTACAATTGCTTTCAACAATTAAGACTTTAGGGTCAACGACCATTATTATATAAGGGACAAATTGCCCTCATAAAGTTAGCCTTTAGGGACAACGGATCTCATCGTGTAAGTGACAATTGCTCCTATTGAGTGTGCAAGCATTAGGGACAATGGCTATCATCATGTAAAGGGCAATTGCTCTCATCAAGTGAGCAAGCGTTTAGGGAAAACAGATCCCATAAACTAAGGTACAATTGCTCTCAACAAGTGAGCCTTTAGGGACAACGGATCTTATTATGTAAGGGACAAATTGCCCTCATAAAGTTAGTCTTTAGGGACTACGGATCTCATCAAGTTGGTGACTATTGCTCTTATCGAGTGTGTAAGGATTAGGGACAATGGCTATCATCATGTAAAGAGCAATTGCTCTCATCAAGTGAGAAAGTGTTTAGGGACAACGGATCCCATAAAGTAAGGTACAATTGATCTCAACAAGTGAGCCTTTTGGGATAACAACTCTTAATATGTGAGGGACAAATTGACCTCATAAAGTAGCCTCTAGGGACAACGGATCTCATCATGTAAGTGAAAATTTCTCTTTTCAAGTGTCAAAGCATTAAGGACAACGACTATCATCATGTAAAGGGTAATTGCTCTCATAAAGTGAGCAAGCGTTTAGGGAAAATGGATCCCATAAAGTAAGGTACAATTGCTCTCAACAAGTGAGCCTTTAGGGACAACGGCTCTTATTATGTAAGGGACAAAATGCCCTCATAAAGTTAGCCTTTAGGGACAACGGATCTCATCATGTAAGTGACAATTGCTCTTATCGACTATGCAAGCATTAGGGACAATAGCTCTCATCAGGTGAGCAAGTGTTTAGGGACAACGGATCCCATAAAGTAAGGTACAATTGCTCTCAACAAGTGAGCCTTTTGGGATAACGGCTCTTAATATGTAAGGGACAAATTGACCTCATAAAGTTAGCCTTTATGGACTACGGATCTCATTATGTAAGTGACCATTGCTCTTTTCATGTGTGCAACATTAAGGACAACGGCTATCATCATGTAAAGTGCAATTGCTCTTGTCAAGTGAGCAAGCGTTTAAGGAAAATAGATCCCATAAACTAAGGTACAATTGCTCTCAACAAGTGAGCCTTTAGGGACAACGGCTCTTATTATGTAAGGGACAAATTGCCCTCACAAAGTTAGCCTTTTGGGACAACGGATCTCATCATGTAAGTGACAATTGCTATTATCGAGTGTGTTAGCATTAGGGACAATGGCTATCATCATGTGAAGGGCAATTGCTCTCATCAAGTGAGCAAGTGTTTAGGGTCAACGGATCCCACAAAGTAAGGTACAATTACTCTCAACAAGTGAGCCTTTTGGGATAACGGTTCTTAACATTTGAGGGAGAAATTGCCCTCCTAAAATTAGCCTTTAGGGACCACGGATCTTATCATGTAAGCGACAATTGCTCTTATCAAGTGTGCAAGCATTAGGGACAACAGCTATCATCATGTAAAGGGCAATTGCTCTCATAAAGTGAGCAAGCGTTTACGGAAAACGGATCCCATTAACTAAGGTACAATTGCTCTCAACAATTAAGCCTTTAAGGACAACGACCATTGTTATGTAAGGGACAAATTGCCCTCATAAAGTTAGCCTTTCGGGACAATGGATCTCATCATGTAAGTGACAATTGCTCTTATCAAGTGTGTAAGCATTAGGGACAATGGCTATCCGCATGTAAAGGGCCATTGCTCTCATCAAGTGAGCAAGTGTTTAGGGAAAACGGATCGCAAAAACTAAGGTATAATTGCTCTCAACAAGTGAGCCTTTAGGGACAACGGCTCTTTTTATGTAAGGGACAAATTGCCCTCATAAAGTTAGTCTTTAGGGACAACGGATCTCATCATGTAAGTGACAATTGCTCTTATCGAGTGTGTAAGCATTTGGGACAATGGCTATCATGTAGGCAATTGCTCTCATCAAGTGAGCAAGTGTTTAGGGACAACCTTAAATGCACACTTATTGGAAGTACGCTTCCAGTTATACCCCTTTAAGAGGATTACTAATGAAGATTGTAGAGTTTTGATTCAAAAAGTGAAAAACCGGATTAATGATTGGAGAAACAAAACGTTATCGTTTGCTGGTAGGCTTTAGTTAATTTCTTCTGTGCTTTCTTCTCTTCATATTTATTGGGCTTCCATGTTCTTACTTCCTACCCATGTCTGTGACGGTATTGACAAGATTTGTATGAACTTTTTGTGGTCTGGCGGGGGTGATGGCAGTGGTATTGCTTGTGTTTCGTGGAATGATATTTGCAAACCTAAAAGTCAGGGTGGTCTTGGTCTTAAACCACTCAGACTCATGAATGAGGCTTTAATATCAAAATATCTCTGGAATGTCATTTGTAAGAAGGACTCTCTTTGGGTTAAATGGGTTCATGCGTATAGGGTTAAAGATAGGAATATTTGGTTTAATGTTAGTTTTGAGCATGGTGCATCAGGTTGGAATCAGATATTAGGCCTTAGGGATAAGATTCGCTCTTTTGTTGCGTATAAGTTAGGAAATGGTAAGAATTGCTCTATGTGGTTTGATAAATGGCACGTTAACGGTTCTTTGTGCAAGATTATCACTCACAGTTTTCTTGTTGAGCATGGCTTTAATGTGAACGATAAGGTTGCTGATTGGATTGACAATAATGGATGGAAATGGCCTATAGATTGGAATGGTTTATTTGGTGAATTTTTAAATGTTCCTGTTCCGATTTTAATTGATGAATTTGAGGATAAGGTATTATGGATTAATAAAAAGAATAAGGAGGTGGTGTTTACTGTTAAGGAAGCCTGGAAAGCATTAAGATTAGATAGCCCTAAGGTTATTTGGTATAAGCTTATTTGGTTTACTCAATGTATTCCTAGGCACGCCTTTGTGCTTTGGATGGCAATGCGTGGCAGACTTAAAACTACTGATAGAATTTCCAAATGGTTTAATGTCTCTAGTGTTCTGTGTCCTCTTTGCAATCATGAAGATGAGACTCATTGTCATCTGTTTTTTAAATGTGAGTTCTCTAAAAGGGTGTGGGATAATTTGAAGCCGTTATGTAAACTTGAGGATTTGTCATGTAATTGGGCTGAAGTGGTTTCCGGTTTGTCTATTAAGACTGCTAACAACTCCATTTGGAGTGTCATTCAGCGGTTAGTCTTTGGTGCTGTGGTGTATTTTTTATGGCAAGAACGCAATATCAAGATTTTTCAAAAAGATTTCAGGACTGACGAGACTGTTTTTAAGATTATTGTGAATACGGTGAGGCATAAATTGATGGGTCTGAAAATCAAGCAATCCTTGGAAGCAAGGAGGGCTGCTTTAGTCTGGAAGATTCCGTTAAGGACTACAAATGGTGGTAATGGTGGCAATCAGTTCTGTGATGCTAGTAGGAGACAATATGGTGATTATGGCATTACATAATACATGGATCATTTTATTTATGCAGATGCTATGTTTCAGTTACATGAACAGGTCACTGTTGATGCATTGTGTTTGGTATTATCTGTGGTCTAGGCCTATTTTGAATCCCTGTTTTATATATTTTCATATTACTTCTCGTTATAGTTTACTTGCTTACAGGCCCGTTGATTTTCGTGTGTGGTGGGTCTGTTGGTTCTGTCCAGGTACGGGGTTTTGGAATTGCAATCAAATTTTTGATTGTGATGATGGAGATGGTTCTGTTTACCTGGTCAGATGGAGTATTTGGACGGCAAACAAGAATTCAGTCAATTATCTTGCATAGATTTTGGTTTATTTCTTCCCTAAGGAGGGCCTGGTGAGGACTATTAGGTTTTGGAGTAATGCCGGTATCTATGGGTTTGATTGCTTTGACTGTTTTCCTCTATGGTTTCCCATGGTTTGGTTTGTTTTCTGGATATTAGCTGATTTTTTGATTGTCAGGTTTGGGTATGGGTTTAGTTGGAATATCATTCTGTTCATTACTATGTTTATGGAGTTCTTTGATCCTTGGTTGGGGTATGGGGTGGTTTGTGTTAGCAGGAATTGCGCTTTATTTGATTTGATCTTTTGGTACTCTAACGCGAATTTACCTTG
The DNA here is from genome assembly GCA_030686995.1 of Artemisia argyi. NCBI lineage: Eukaryota > Viridiplantae > Streptophyta > Magnoliopsida > Asterales > Asteraceae > Artemisia > Artemisia argyi. Next base: position 52,252,235 of record CM060704.1, read on the forward strand.
TACTCTTTTTCCTTGCTCAAAGTTTTCCCACAGGGTTTTTATTTGGCAAGGTTTTTTAACGAGACAAGGTGTTTGGATGATTGATGTTATTGGTGATTCATCCTTTTACAGATCTAAGTTTCAAGTCTGAAGCTGATGTTATTACAAGATCTGAAACTTTTCAAAGATCATGTAGATTGATGCTGTTTTGGAGTTTGATTATCTGTTTCTACATGGTTATTACACTTGTGGTTTCTGCTGCGTTTGGTCCTTTTTTTGTATTCAGTTTCTCCCCTGCTTTCAGGTTTAGTTTTATTGCTTTCTATGGACTGCTTGTGAATGGTGATGTTTGGAGCTCTTTTGGTTGATTCCTTTGGAGTACCCCATGTATTCAGAGTTCACAAGTAGTTCTAGATCAAGCTGTATCTATTTAATATATTTTACCTTTTTGCAAAAAAAAAAAAAAAAAAAAAAAAAAAAAAAAAAAAAAAAAAAAAACGTTTAAGTATAATGGAAGAGAGTGAGTCTCTCATCGAAGTCCCTAAGGACACTACCACTACCACTATATAAGAATGACAGACCATTCTTATAACTACCAGATCTAAATACAACTAACGATGACTAGCAATAAAAATACAATACATCACAACTCAAATAAAATTGAAGTCTTCTTAGTCATCCTAGCGATCCAGATCATAAACATGCGAACTTCCAGTTTCAACAAATTGCGTCTTCTATTAGTATTATGCAAAGCATAATCTAATAACCAAATAAGAGTGACTTCCGTAGCAAATAAAGTTGAAGCATAAACATGGTCTAAGCGACCCAACCTCCAGCATATCCGAGCATGAACCAATCTTCCAACAAATCCGAGTGACACACAAGAAGACTACCATGCTCAAGTCAATACAAATTTCCATATCAAATGCTAACCCACAAAACAGGTCGAGAATGACCAATCTTCCAGCATATAATAACTTGAACCAATCTTCCAACCAATCCGAGTGAAACACATGAAGACAACCAATGAACAAGTTACAATGACAACGAACAGTATGACAAGTTTTGAGAACCCACAAGCTGCCAAATGCAACCAAGATTAGAATGCAAACCGTTGGTAGCAAAATCTGCCATAAAATAACACAATAGAAACCAGTAGCATCGATGATGAACACACTTTGACTTCAATTCAGTCCAACATATAATAACTTGAACCAATCTTCCTACCAATCCGAGTGAAACACTTGAAGACAACCAATGATCAAGTCACAATGCTACCACACCTCCCATGATCACACAAAGACTACAATTAGTAACATCAATCGCACACCAGCCCTTCATAAGCGTGTAATCACTTGGAGGAAACTGTCAGTATATACAAGCAAAACCAGACGCACAATAACCACAATCATGATCCACACAACCAATAGCGCAAGAAGCAGCATCAATGAGTATGATACCGAGCAGATCAAAACAAACCAAGGGTTTAATAACTCCTACCATTCATCATGAAAACCAAATCGACCAGACGTGATAATCAGACCAATGCCATTGCAACCACCAAGAGTCACCCTTGTTAATGACCAAATAAGGTTTTAGAGAAACCTTAACACACATCGACAATCAGTTTAGAAACATCAAATAGATAATCGACTGTAATCATGATGCAAAACCGATCAGTACAAAAACATCAAGCATATCATCTCTCCAAACATCAGGTAAAGGGCAATTGCTCTCATCAAGTGAGCAAGTGTTTAGGAACAACGGATCCCATAAAGTAAGGTACAGTTGTTCTCAACAAGTGAGCCTTTTGGGACAACGGCTCTTAATATGTAAGGGTGAAATAACCCTCATAAAGTTAGCCTTTAGGGACAACGGATCTCATCATGTAAGTGACAATTGCTCTTATCAAATGTGCAAGCATTAGGGACAACGACTCATCATGTAAAGGGCAATTGCTCTCATCAAGTGAGAATGTGTTTAGGGTCAACGGATCACATAAGCTAAGGTACAATTGCTCTCAACAAGTGAGCCTTTAGGGACAACGGCTCATATTATGTAAGGGACAAATTGCCCTTATAAAGTTAGTCTTTAGGGACAACGGATCTCATCATGTAAGTGACAATTGCCCTTATCGAGTGTGTAAGCATTAGGGACAATGGCTATTATCATGTAAAGGGCAATTGCTCTCATCAAGTGAGCAAGTGTTTAGGCACAACGGATCCCATAAAGTAAGGTACAATTGCTCTCAACAAGTGAGCCTTTTGGGATAACGGCTCTTAATATGTAAGGGTGAAATTGCCCTCATAAAGTTAGCCTTTAGGGACAACGGATCTCATCATGTAAGTGACAATTGCTCTTTTGTTTGGGTAAAAGGGTTAATTCACCCCGGTAAAATTCATTACACCAAAAAACATTGAAGTACAAATGATGAGGGTGACATCCCTCATCTCAGTCCCTTAGGACACTTACAGACTTTTAAGAATGACAAAACATTCTTATAACTTACCACTATCCACTATTTAAGAGTGACAACCACACTTATAACAAATAATAGAACATAAACTACAACGCCTTATAAAATAAAACATTAGACGCTAATCAAGAAGATCCTTGATTCTTCGAAAGACGTCATAGAGCTCTAACATCCAATTGACCAACCCACAACGACCTCGTGATCGGAATTAAGTCCAAGAAGTAGATTGGTAACCAAATAGGGGTGAACCCCCTAACTTCCAAACTATAGTACGATGCATATCCACATCAGCCATCACAATTTAAAGTCGCATCAGCATGAACCAATGTAAAAATTACCTACTATAGACGAACACTAGGAAAGCACCCAGGTCTAATAACATACTTACAAGAGTTTAAGACCTCCCTTGCAAGGTAAAAACAGCAAACGACCATAGAGACCAGGGATACTTCAGAACCCACATCAAATCAGTCCCAAATACGCAAGCCATAAGCAGCAAACATCATGAAGAACTGATGAACACGCAATAAGGATAATGACATCCCTAACTTCCATACTCATGCAGAACATACGACCTTTATACAAATAAAAGTGACCAAAAGAGCACACGTAACTATCCATCACCAGGTCATAACCACAAGGTTTTAGAAACCCTAACTTCCACATCGAAGTAATACACATATTACTACAATGGCATGAATCGTTACAATAGCAGCAGCCTCGAACACAATTGCCTTAGACCAAAAATAGGATTGAACAATCCTAACTTACATGGTAGACAAGATCTGTTGGGTAAGATCATAAGCGTAGCAGCAATAGACGAAACCCACCACCAGATCGATCCATAACAAACATCTCTCTCTCTTCAACCCACGTATAATTCAACCAGAAACCTTAAAGCCACCATAGATCCTTAAACAAACTCTATCTGGTTTGTCTTGCATCCAATACAAAACCCTGGCGTGGGTTTACTTCACAATACATAATAAAACCTAAAAGGTTTTTCAGTTAAGCGCAAATCCAAATAGCAAATCGACCTTATATATAAAAATCAAAACCAACTTTGAACAAACAGATGCGAAAGTCGATTGCTTGAAACCCAAAGTCGGTTATACCCTAATAACGATACCCTAAAAAGGTTAAGCAATCAGATCGATTAGGGTAGAACACCAAAAACGATAGAACATAAAAAGATAATCAAACCCTAAAAGAAAAACAAGATCATTTAAACGTCCATAGAAGACAGATTTGATAATTGAATTAATGATATTTAGGGTTTCGAATATCCCCAGCCGCCAAGTGTACAAGCATTAGTGACAATTGCTCTTATCAAGTGTGAAAGCATTAGGGATAACGACTATCATCATGTAAAGGGCAATTGCTCTCATCAAATGAGAATGCGTCTAGGGACAACGGATCCCATAAGCTAAGGTACAATTGCCCTCAACAAGTGAGCCTTTAGGGACAAAGGCTCTTATTATGTAAGAGACAAATTGCCCTTATAAAGTTAGCCTTTAGGGACAACGGATCTCATCATGTAAGTGACAATTGCTCTTATCGAGTGTGCAAGCATTAGGGACAATGGCTATCATCATGTAAAGGGCAATTGCTCTCATCAAGTGAGCAAGTGTTTAGGGACAACGGATGCCATAAAGTAAGGTAAAATTGCTCTCAACAAGTGAGCCTTTTGGGATAAAGGCTCTTAATATGTAGGCGAAAAATTGACCTCATAAAGTTAGCCTTTAGGGACAACGAATCTTATCATGTAAGTGACAATTGCTCTTTTCAAGTGTGCAAGCATTAGGGACAACGACTATCATCATGTAAAGGGCAATGGCTCTCATAAAGTGAGCAAGCATTTAGGGAAAATGGATCCCATAAAGTAAGGTAAAATTTCTCTCAACAAGCGAGCCTTTAGGGACAACGACTCTTATTATGTAAGGGACAAAATGCCCTCATAAAGTTAGCCTTTAGAGATAACGGATCTGATCATGTAAGTGACAATTGCTCTTTTCGAGCGTGTAAGCATTAGGGACAATGGCTATCATCATGTAAAGGGCAATTGCGCTCATCAAGTGAGGCAGTGTTTAGGGACAATGGATCCCATAAAGTAAGGTACAATTGCTCTCAACAAGTGAGCCTTTTGGGATAACGGCTCTTAATATGTAAGGGACAAATTGACCTCATAAAGTTATCCTTTAGGGACAACGGATCTCATCATGTAAGTGACAATTGCACTTTTCAAATGTGCAAGCATTAGGGACAACGGCTATCATCATGTAAAGGGCAATTGCTCTCATCAAGTGAGAAAGCGTTTAGGGAAAACGGAACCCATAAACTAAGGAACAATTGCTCTCAACAAGTGAGCCTTTAGGGACAAGGGCTCTTATTATGTAAGGAAAAAATTGCCCTCATAAAGTTAGCCTTTAGGGACAACGGATCTCATCATGTAAGTGACAATTGCTCATATCGAGTGTGTAAGCATTAGAGACAATGGCTATCATTATGTGAAGGGCAATTGCTCTCATCAAGTGAGCAAGTGTTTAGGGACAACAGATCCCATAAAGTAAGGTACAATTGCTCTCAACAAGTGAGCCTTTTGGGATAACGGCTCTTAATATGTGAGGCTGAGATTTCCCTCATAAAGTTAGCCTTTAGGGACAACGGATCTTATCATGTAAGTGACAATTGCTCTTATCAAATGTGCAAGCATTTGGGACAACCGCTATCATCATTTAAAGGGCAATTGCTCTCATCAAGTGAGCAAGCGTTTAGGGAAGACGGATCCCTTTAACTATGGTACAATTGCCATCAACAATTTCGCATTAACGACAATGACCATTATTATGTAAGGGACAAATTGCCCTCATAAAGTTAGCCTTTAGGGACAACGGATCTCATCAAGTAAGTGACAATTGCTCCTATCGAGAGTGTAAGCATTAGGGACAATGGCTATCATCATGTTAAAGGGCAATTGCTCTCATCAAATGAGCAAGTGTTTAGGGAAAACGGATCCCTTAAATTAAGGTACAATTGCTCTCAACAAGTGAGCCTTTTGGGAAAACGGTAAGTAAGGGACAAATTGCCCTTGCAAAGTTAGTCTTTAGGGACAACGGATCTCATCATGTTAGTGAGAATTGCTCTTATCGAGTGTGTAAGCATTAGGGACAACGACTATCATCATGTAAAGGGAAATTGCTCTCATCAAGTGAGCAAGTGTTTAGGGACAACGGATCCCATAAAGTAAGGTACAATTGTTCTCAACACGTGAGCCTTTTGGGATAACGGCTCTTAATATGTAAGCGTGAAATTGCCCTCATAAAGTTAGCCTTTAGGGACAACAGATCTCATCATGTAATTGACAATTGCTCTTATCAAGTGTGCAAGCATTAGGGACAACGACTTATCATGTAAAAGGCAATTGCTTTCATCAAGTGATAATGGGTTAGGGACAACGGATCCCATAAGCTAAGGTACAATTGCTTTCGACAAGTGAGCCTTTTAGGGACAACGGCTCATAATGTAAGGGACAAATTGCCCTCATAAAGTTATTCTTTAGGGACAACGGATCTCATCATGTAAGTGACAATTGCTCTTATCGAGTGTGTAAGCATTAGGGACAATGGCTATCATCATATAAAGGGCAATTGCTCTCATCAAGTGAACAAGTCTTTTGTGACAACGGATCCCATAAAGTAAGGTACAATTGCTCTCAACAAGTGAGCCTTTCGGATAACGGCTCTTAATATGTAAGGGACAAATTGAACTCATAAAGTTAGCCTTTAGGGACAACAGATCTCATCATGTAAGTGACAATTGCTCTTTTCAAGTGTGCAAGCATTAGGGACAACGGCTATTATCATGTAAAGGGCAATTGCTCTCATCAAGTGAGAAAGCGTTTAGGGAAAACGGATCCCATAAACTAAGGTACAATTTCTCTCAACAAGTGAGCCTTAAGGGACAAGGTCTCTTATTATGTAAGGGAAAAATTGCCCTCATAAAGTTAGCCTTTAGGGACAACAGATCTCATCATGTAAGTGACAATTGCTCTTATCGAGTGTGTAAGCATTAGGGACAATGGCTATCATTATGTGAAGGGCAATTTCTCCCATCAAGTGAGCAAGTGATTAGGGACAATGGATCCCATAAAGTATGGTACAATTGCTCTCAACAAGTGAGCCTTTTGGGATAACGGCTCTTAATATGTGAGGGTCAAATTTCCTTCATAAAGTTAGCCTTTAGGGACAACAGATCTCATCATGTAAGTGACAATTGCTCTTATCGAGTGTGTAAGCATTAGGGACAATGGCTATCATCATGTAAAGGGCAATTGCTCTCATCAAGTGAGCAAGTGTTTAGGGACAACGGATCTCATAAAGTAAGGTACAGTTATTCTCAACAAGTGAGCCTTTTGGGACAACGGCTCTTAATATGTAAGGGTGAAATAACCCTCATAAAGTTAGCCTTTAGGGACAACGGATCTCATCATGTAAGTGACAATGGCTCTTATCAAGTGTGCAAGCATTAGGGACAACGACTCTTCATGTAAAGGGTAATTGCTCTCATCAAGTGAGAATGCGTTTAGGGTCTACGGATCCCATAAGCTAAGGTACAATTGCTCTCAACAAGTGAGCCTTTAGGGACAACGGCTCATATTATGTAAGGGACAAATTGCCCTCATAAAGTTAGTCTTTAGGGACAACGGATCTCATCATGTAAGTGACAATTGCTCTTATCGAGTGTGTAAGCATTAGGGACAATGGCTGTTATCATGTAAAGGGCAATTGCTCTCATCAAGTGAGCAAGTGTTTAGGGACAACGGATCCCATAAAGTAAGGTACAATTGCTCTCAACAAGTGAGCCTTTTGGGATAACGGCTCTTAATATGTAAGGGTGAAATTGCCCTCATAATGTTAGCCTTTAGGGACAACGGATCTCATCATGTAAGTGACAATTGCTCTTTTTTTTTTGGGTAAAAGGGTTAATTCACCCCGGTAAAATTCATTACACCAAAAAACATTGAAGTACAAATGATGTGGGTGACATCCCTCATCTCAGTCCCTTAGGACACTTACAGACTATTTAGAATGACAAAACATTCTTATAACTTACCACTATCCACTATATAAGAGTGACAACCACACTTATAACAAATAATAGAACATAAACTACAACGCCTTATAAAATAAAACATTAGACGCTAATCAAGAAGATCCTTGATTCTTCGAAAGACGTCATAGAGCTCTAACATCCAATTGTCCAACCGACAACGACCTCATGATCGGAATTAAGTCCAAGAAGTAGATTGGTAACCAAATAGGGGTGAACCCCCTAACTTACAAACTATAGTATGATTCATATCCACATCAGCCATCACAATTTAAAGTCGCATCAGCATGAACCAATGTAAAAATTACCTACTATAGACGAACACTAGGAAAGCACCCAGGTCTAATAACACACTTACAAGAGTTTAAGACCTCCCTTGCAAGGTAATAACAGTAAACGACCATAGAGACCAGGGATACTTCAGAACCCACATCAAATCAGTCCCAAATACGCAAGCCATAAGCAGCAAACATCATGAAGAACTGATGAACACGCAATAAGGATAATGACATCCCTAACTTCCATACTCATGCATAACATACGACCTTTATACAAATAAAAGTGATCTCCCCTTGGGAGAAATCCGGCCGCCACCCTTCATTATTTTCCGGCCAAAAACTACTCCTAATCGTCCTCTCTATCTTCCCTATGGGTATGCAATACGATTTAGGGTTGGTTTATTCTTTAAGGGTGGTTGGATCCGTTGTTTTCTTGTAATCTTAACCGGATTTCTCTTTGTTTCGAAACCCTAACTATCCCTTTTATTCTATTGATCGCTTTTTAGGTGGTCGACTTCTTTAGGGTTTCGATTGTTTTGTTTATTCCAATCCCTATACGACCTGATTGTTTACTCTATTATGAGTAATCGTTATTGTTAGGGATTTACCGACTTTGGATTTGATTGATCGATCTTCTATCCCATATGTTTATTGTCGGTTTATAACTGACTTTTATATATTTATGGATCGATTTATCATCTTGTTGCTCATGGTTTTCATTCTATTCGAGACTTTCTTTTAGGGTTTCGATTTGTTGTGAGCAGCAGGTTGGGGTATGTATGGCGCTTTATGGCTGAACGAAACACTATTTTAGGGTTTTGTTTATTGTTTCTGCTGGAAGTGTAAACCCTTGTTGGGGTTTCTCGGATTCTGCTGGTAACCCGTATTAGGGTTTGTTCGTTATTTGTATGTTTTGATCAAGTGGTTTGTTTATGAACGTGGGTTTTAGAGAGAGTGGAAGTTTTTTGTGATTTGAATCCATTGGTTGTTGCAGATTCATCATGGAAGTTAAGTTTTTTGAGTTCTTATTCAAAAACTCTATGGGATCGATTGGTTGTGACTGGTTCCTACACGCGTTCTTGTTTATTAGCTGTTTAGGACCTGAATTTATTTTGTTGTTTGGACGTTAGGGTTTATCTAGCCCTATGTTTGTTGATACATGTTCCAGCTATGGATTCATTGATTTTTATGCTTATTGCTGTAAGGATCGTTCTGGCATGTAGAAGTGGGAAGTGGCAAGTACAAGTCTTCAAGATACAAGTATGGTTCAATTTTTGTTGATCTTATGTGGTGCTTGGGACTTAGTGGAGTGTTTTTGAGCTGTTGGGGGGTGGTGGTACCTCTTGGCCTCTTTGTGTATGTTCATCTCCACGTTTTCACACATGTGCTCTAACTCTTATTCGTTTGAAGCATGGTTTGTGGGACTATGAAGATGATTTGGAAGTTTGGACTACTATGACGATTTGAAGATTCAAGATTTTACTTGATTTGCACTTATTTTCTCTCTTATAGTCGTTGTAGTTTAATGTTCAATTATTTATGTAAGTTATAAGAATGGTTTGACATTCTTATATGCGAGTCTGTAAGTGTCCTAAGGGACTGAGATGAGGGAAGTCACCCTCATCCTTTGTACTACAACGCTTTTTGGTGTAATGAATTTTGCCAGGGTGAATTAACCATTTTACCCAAAAAAAAAAAAAAAAAAAAAAAAAAAAAAGAGCACACGTAACTATCCATCACCAGGTCATAACCACAAGGTTTTACAAACCCTAACTTCCACATCGAAGGGCAATTGTTCTCATCATGTAAAGGGCAATTGCTCTCATCAAGTGAGCAAGTGTTTAGGGACAACGGGTCCCATAAAGTAAGGTACAATTGTTCTCAACACGTGAGCCTTTTGGGATAACGGCTCTTAATATGTAAGCGTGAAATTGCCCTCATAAAGTTAGCCTTTAGGGACAAAAGATCTCATCATGTAATTGACAATTGCTCTAATCAAGTGGGCAAGCATTAGGGATAACGACTTATCATGTAAAAGGCAATTGCTCTCATCAAGTGATAATGCGCTAGGGACAACGGATCCCATAAGCTAAGGTACAATTGCTCTCAACAAGTGAGCCTTTAGGGACAACGGCTCATAATGTAAGGGACAAATTGCCCTCATAAAGTTAGTCTTTAGGGTCAACGGATCTCATCATGTAAGTGAAAATTGCTCTTATCGAGTGTGTAAGCATTAGGGACAATGGCTATCATCATATAAAGGGCAATTGCTCTCATCAAGTGAACAAGTCTTTAGTGACAACGGATCCCATAAAGTAAGGTACAATTGCTCTCAACAAGTGAGCCTTTCAGATAACGGCTCTTAATATGTAAGGGACAAATTGACCTCATAAAGTTAGCCTTTAGGGACAACGGATCTCATCATGTAAGTGTTTAGGGACAACAGATCCCATAAAGTAAGGTACAATTGCTCTCAACAAGTGAGCCTTTTGGGATAACGGCTCTTAATATGTGAGGCAGAGATTTCCCTCATAAAGTTAGCCTTTAGGGACAACGGATCTTATCATGTAAGTGACAATTGCTCTTATCAAGTGTGCAAGCATTTGGGACAACCGCTATCATCATTTAAAGGGCAATTGCTCTCATCAAGTGAGCAAGCGTTTAGGGAAGACGGATCCCTTTAACTATGGTACAATTGCTCTCAACAATTAAGCATTTAGCGACAATGACCATTATTATGTAAGGGACAAATTGCCCTCATAAAGTTAGCCTTTAGGGACAACGGATCTCATTAAGTAAGTGACAATTGCTCCTATCGAGAGTGTAAGCATTAGGGACAATGGCTATCATCATGTTAAAGGGCAATTGCTCTCATCAAGTGAGCAAGTGTTTAGGGACAACGGATCCCATAAAGTAAGGTACAATTGTTCTCAACACGTGAGCCTTTTGGGATAACGACTCTTAATATGTAAGCGTGAAATTGCCCTCATAAAGTTAGCCTTTAGGGACAACAGATCTCATCATGTAAGTGACAATTGCTCTTATCAAATGTGCAAGCATTAGGGACAACGACTTATCATGTAAAAGGCAATTGCTCTCATCAAGTGATAATGCGTTAGGGATAACGGATTCCATAAGCTAAGGTAAAATTGCTCTCAACAAGTGAGCCTTTAGGGATAACGGCTCATAATGTAAGGGACAAATTGCCCTCATAAAGTTAGTCTTTAGGGACAACGAATCTCATCATGTAAGTGACAATTGCTCTTATCGAGTGTGTAAGCATTAGGGACAATGGCTATCATCATGTAAAGGGCAATTGCTCTCATCAAGTGAACAAGTCTTTAGTGACAACGGATCCCATAAAGTAAGGTACAATTGCTCTCAACAAGTGAGCCTTTCGGATAACGGCTCTTAATATGTAAGGGACAAATTGACCTCATAAAGGTAGCCTTTAGGGACAACGGATCTCATCATGTAAGTGACAATTGCTCTTTTCAAGTGTGCAAGCATTAGGGTCAACGGCTATCATCATGTAAAGGGCAATTGCTCTCATCAAGTGAGAAAGCGTTTAGGGAAAACGGATCCCATAAACTAAGGTACAATTTCTCTCAACAAGTGAGCCTTAAGGGACAAGGGCTCTTATTATGTAGGGGATAAATTGCCCTCATAAAGTTAGCCTTTAGGGATAACGGATCTCATCATGTAAGTGACAATTGCTCTTATCGAGTGTGTAAGCATTAGGGACAATGGCTATCATTATGTGAAGGGCAATTGCTCTCATCAAGTGAGCAAGTGTTTAGGTACAACGGATCCCATAAAGTAAGGTACAATTGCTCTTAACAAGTGAGCCTTTTGGGACAACGGATCTCATCGTGTAAGTGACAATTGCTCTTATCAAGTGTGCAAGCATTAGGGACAACCGCTATCATCATGTAAAGGGCAATTGCTCTCATCAAGTGAGCAAGCGTTTAGGGAAAACGGATCCCATTAACTAAGGTATAATTGCTCTCAACAATTAAGCCTTTAGGGACAATGACCATTATTATGTAAGGGACAAATTGGCCTCATAAAGTTAGCCTTTAGGGACAACGGATCTCATCATGTAAGTGACAATTGCTCCTATCGAGAGTGTAAGCATTAGGGACAATGGCTATCATCATGTAAAGGGCAATTGCTCTCATCAAGTGAGTAAGTGTTTTGGGAAAACGGATCCCATAAACTAAGGTACAATTGCTCTCAAAAATTGAGCCTTTTGGGACAACCCCTCTTATTATGTAAGGGACAAATTGCCCTCATAAAGTTAGTCTTTAGGGACAACGGATCTCATCATGTTAGTGACAATTTCTCTTATCGAGTGTGTAAGCATTAGGGACAAAAAAGTTCTCTCTCCCCATGGAGAATTCCGGCCGCCATATCCCCTCACTTTTCTGGCTATAGAACCACCCTCACACGTCCTCTTTACACTAGTACGATTCCTTTTCGTGCTTAGGGTATGCAATACGTTTGTTGGGGTTGGTTTTTTCTTCAAGGGAGATGGCGGCTGTATGCTTTTCTTGTTATATTAATATGAATTCTCCATGTTTATCAGTAATCGACTCCCTATCCTTATTGCGATCATCCTTGATCGCTGTTGGTTATTAGGGTTTCGATTTTATGGTTTCTTTTCTAAAATAAATCCTAAACGTTTTTATAGTCGGTTCCTTCAAACCGATCCTCTATTTAGGGTTTATTTTTTCGGTTCTTATTAATCCTAAACGATTTCAACTAATCATTTTTAGGTTTTTTCTCTTCTTGGTTTTGGCCTGTTCGTATGGAGATATATGGGTCAATCATTGTCGCACGATCTGGTGAGGATGAATGGATTGACATGTTCGTAGGGTTCTTATTCTTGGTCGATCTATTGGTTATTACTTCTCGTTCATGCTTATGAAACCTTTATTAGGGTTTCGAATTTCTTTATTTGGGATGGAGCTGCTGTTCTTAACGATTGACGAATTCCTATTTACTTAGGGTTTCGTTTCTACTGCATTCTGTAAGTAAACCCGATTAGGGTTTTCTCGGATTTGTGACCTGCTCATGACGCTGTATGTAACCCGTATTAGGGTTAGTTTTTTGGTTGTATGTTCTACATCGGATGATTGGTATTATGTACGTGGGTTTGGAGAGAGTTGTAAGTCTGCTATAGGTGGTTAATTGGGGTTGTACCTGCTGGTTGAAGTGTCGATGGTAAACCCTTGATGGAACGATTTGTTACTTATCTAACTTGGGTTTGATCGGTTTTTAATCTTCACGTGGTACATTTGAAGTTGCACTACTGCTGGTCGTCTTTGCTATTACTGTATACACATGCTAATTTCATTGTGGTGTGTTTGTTTATGACGCTTAGATGCTGCTACTATGGAAGTGCATAGGTTCGCTATTTCTGGAAGTTAGGGGTGAAACCCTATTGCATGTTATAAGTCAGATGATTACACAAGTTTGGTTCGTAATGGTGTATCATGTGTATGGGGCTTGTGTTGGTTTTGTTTGTGGTGTTTGTTGCTACTACAAACAGATTATATGTTGAAGATCGCTTGGATGTTTCTACGCGGATTCTTCATGGAAGTTAAGGTGGACCGCCAAAGTGATATAGAAGGCTCAAGTGTTTTTCTTGAGTAGTATTGTCTATTTTTATGTACTTTTTTCATTCTTGGTAGGTTCATTTTATTGTAAGTTATAAGAATGGTGTGTCATTCTTATATTCGAGTCTGTAAGTGTCCTAAGGGACTGAGGTGAGGGATATCACCCTCATCCTATGTACTTCAACGTTTTTTGGTGTAATGCATTTTACCGGGGTGAATTAACCCTTTTACCAAAAAAAAAAGCATTAGGGACAATGGCTAGATGTAAGTAAAAAAAAAAAAAAAAAAAAAAAAAAAAAAAAAAAAAAAAAAAAAAAACTCTAAAAAATTCTCACTCCCATTGGCGATTTTCCAGCCGCCACCTCCCTATTTTCCGGCCAAACCATCTCCTATACACGCCTCTCTACCATTCTTGGTATGCAATCGTGTTTAGGGTGTGTTTTTATTGAGAGGTGGCGGGCTGCAGAAACCCTAACTTTTCCAAATCGTTTTACTCACTTTTGGTGAATCGTTTTTTAGGGTTTCAATCGCTATTTTTTTTTTATTCGCTCCCTTGATTTTGTTTATAATAAGTCGGTTGTTTAATCGATTTTTTATATATATAAAAGGTCGATCTGGTTGACGAAACCCTAATCATTCTTACTCTATCGATTTCCTTTTTAGGGATCGTTTATCTAGGGTTTCGTTTGCTTGATGATTTAGTGTAATCGTATCCTGCTCTTTTTTCGGTTTAATGAATTTTAATGATTCATATATTCTGGTACGATTTGGGTGGACCTGTTCATTCAATTTTAAAACCTCTTTGGGGTTATATGTGGTCGACTGTTTGGGCTATTCTATGATTAACGATATACTAAACCCTTTTAGGGTTCGGTATCTTTTTAGCTGTTGGGCGTGATCTACATCAGATCTGTGTATACCATTTTTGGGTTGATTCTTTGCCTGGATGATCTTAGCAGATGTACATGATTTTGTTTGTGGGTTAAGAGAGATGGATGTCAATTTTTTGTTCATTCTGGTCGCTTGCTGCTGCTATGTCTTGATTATTTTCCAGCTGTGCATTATGGACGTTATTGTGTAAGTTAGGGTCTCGAAACCCTAGGTCTGGTTGTGGGATGTCTTGTGGCTGGTCGATTCTGAATGTTAATGTGTTGATCACTTGTTGATGCAGAATTGATCGGGGTATTGAAGTTAGGGTTTGTTAAACCTTTGATTTGTCTATGGCAGGTTATGATCATTTGTAACAATTCACAATTTCAAGTTAATTACTATTCCCGGAAAATTTCACTATTCACTTTTACTATTCATTTTTCCCGAAACTTTCTCGAAAGTTGATTTTTATTTGATATTCTCGAGTGATAAATCATTTCCATGGCAAATTAAAAGTTTGACATTCATAAGCTCATTTTCATGAAAGTTATTAAGGAATTACACGGAATTACACGTTTTAGGGTAAAACGTCATTCAGAAATTCTACGCACAACGAAATTCGGTCGCGTTAATTTTCCCCGTATCAGAAAAATGTTTGACACACTCATGATTTATTTGAGAATAAATCATGACTGAGAAAAATATGACCAAAATAAACCTCGGCCGTGAAAAACTGGAATTTTCAGTTTTAAGCGTTTTTACTCAGCCGTAACCTTAGCCTATACCTGCACCGCATTTCTAAGACTATTTGAGTTTTCAACTTATTAGAAAAAGTCAACATATTTTTCCCTCCTCCATTGACCAAAAATCATTCCTTGATTTTTAGGCTTACGGTTTGATGTCTAAAAGACATTTAATACCAACCGACACTAGACTGAGCCCAGTCTAGACATTATAAGTCATTTTAAATCATTTTTATCCTATTAGAAAAGTAACATTTTACTTTTCTCAATTTTACGCAATATTCGTACATTTTACGTATTACGCGTTTTAGACCCGTGTTTCCAGTTTTTAGCAGGGTTTTACCACCCAAATGGAACCTACCACTCATTTTATATTTTATTATGGAACATATGGACAACAATACTTTCAAATTCCATAATTTTACGACACCCGGTTTTACGTTTCGTGGCTTAACCATTTACGGTTAGCATTTTACGGAGCCAAAACTAACACCATATCTTGGATAATATCATCAAAAAGCCAAACCTTCCTCCCCAAGCTTTGTGAACCGCCCTAGGAGGGGGGATTCACCACCCATGTGGCTTCATCTCATGAATTTACCCATAGTTCATCACTTAATTACAACTTGGTCTCCAAGTGTTGACAAGTCAACATTGTAACCTCCTCATTTTTGGTATAAAAGAGAGCTCATTCTCTTCCTTTCTCTTGCAATACCAACGACCCAAAACCATATAAATGCACCATTTTGATCATTGATCTTGCTCATTCAATCCATCACAAGTTCAAGTCATAGTTCCTAGTTGATCCTTAACACCTTTCAACCATAAAACTCTATAAAAACACCACAAAAACTCATCAAATTTCCAAGTGTTCTTAGTGAAGATTTTTACTAAGGCTTGTTTTTGTGATAAGATTAGTGTTTATCAAGGGATTATAAGATAGGGTTTTTGATATGGAAGCATGGCTATGGTTGGAAAGGTTTTTGGAAGATTAAGTAGTGGTTCTTGGTCTTGATCTTGGTTCTAGTTAGTTTCTTCAAAAGTTGTAAGCCAAACCCTAACATGATTCTTGTTAAATAATCATATTCATGTTATTTACATATTATTTGTGCTATATTATGTCTTGTATTCATGTCCATGATGTATAAAAGTGAGTAAAACAAGTTATTGTACATGATTGATAAGACAAGTTACTATAACAAGCAAACTAGTGACTTTCTTGGTAAGACCTGATCAAAATGGTAAAAATATGATATTTGATCATTACATATTACAGTAGAGGACTTAACAAGGAAACCGTAGCAACTTGAACCACCCAAAACGAGTATACGAGTCAAAAGTTACGCCCATTTGAAGTTACCAAAGATTTCCGGCAAAACTGCCTAAATAGCATTCTGATCAAATTTTGATTTTGAAAGTCCCACTTCTGGTCCGATTCATCAAAAAGTTAAAACACGAAAGTTGTCCGGAACGACGTTTTCGTTCAGGAATAAAGAAGCTCGAGCCCTGAAAACGCTTTCCGAGTGATAAAATTCTTCAAATTCTAAACAGCCCATTTTTAGGCCAAAGTCACTAGATTATGGTTATACTTTAAAAGGAACAAGAGGTCTTATGACCTATAATCAAGACCACAACCATGGCTAGATCCAAGGTTGAGTCTCATGACCTTGGAACAAGGACCAAAGGTCATGGCTAGGCCATGACGAAATGACCATACCAACTTACATAGGCGTAAACATGAAACAATGAATTAGGCGATAATTTGAACAAGCAATTTGGATCTACTTCACTTAAAAGGGAACCATGAGATATTACCAAGAGAAAATGGTCATACAAAACTTATGAAACATACCCTAATAACAATCTTCATGTACTAATAAACTTTCCTAAGTTTATTCAAATATCGGACAAGTAACTTTTCGGATCAAAACTTATATCTATATACTTTATCAACTACTACAATAGTAGGGAGCCTCATGTGAGGAGTTCATTATGTAAGCCGTCGAGTTGAGTTGTGGATTTACGAGTTAAAGTGTCCTGGCTCCTCGAACGCTTACTAACATGACTTCTGAATTATGTCGGCCCGAACGGTAGTAAATGATATACAAAACATACATGTTCATGAATCTTTTCTTTCAAAGACTTACAATATACATCATACCACATCATGGACTAAATGCAAGATATATATATAGGCACTTATTCATATTCATTACTCAAATCCTAAGTCGCAACATTCAATTATAGGTTGCTCGTAGAAACCTTCACGATTCAACCGTTACATTCATTACTTGCTATCTTACTTAAGGTGAGTTCATAGCCCCACTTTCCATTACTTAATTGTTTTACAAACCCTTGGGGGGAATACATGCTATTTTTAACCGAGCACAATGTTTTTAAATTGTATGCTTGCCTGATTGTTTTATTATAACTAAGTACCAACCTTGCTAAACCGAGATCCCTTATTATGAACCATTTAATCACTAGCAATAGTGAGCGCAAATATTGTGAATAGGCCTATTGGGATTGACGAATCCCATTTGTAGTGAATACATTCATACAAATGCATTAATATTTGAGACCTGGGTATGCCAGCAACATACCTACCGGGATAAAACCGCCGATCGATATTGGTACACGTTAACGTTTTGGTGTCATAAGCTTAGTGTATAATACATTTTATGGGCATATAACAACATAGCCTACCTATTTTGCTTTCCAAACATTGGTGTGAGCCTATAACTCACACTACCAACATATTGTGTTCAAACATTAAACAAACTCTATGAATATCACTCAACCTTTGTGTTGACCTCTCAAGCATGTATTTCAGGTTCATGACGATCAAGGATGGCACGGAAGGGCACGGATACTCAAGAGGGCTATAAATTTTATTATCATTCAAAACTCATTTAATGTGATTTGTAAACATGGAACCATTTGGGACCTCATTTTGTAACCTCTGATATTTATACAATTTGAATGATAAATCTCTTAAAACGACTCAATTGGAGTTTGTTTTCTATTATTGTGACTATTGTGCCGTCGAGTAACACCCAGTTTGAATTCCGCTGCATCCATGAATTGGGGGTGTTACAGATTGGTATCAGAGCCGAAACGGGTCTAATTGAGACCTAAACTATAACTACAATTACAAGCAAAAACATTTTATAGCCTTCCGCTCTCCGTGTCTTCCATCCTCCAGACGATTATGGACTTAGTAAGCATGTTATGCTACACAAACATATTAGTATATTCATATATACCCATTTTGAGCACTTCTCCGTAGACATTTTTATGCTACACAAACATAATTACATATTAATATATGTACCCTAAACATAATTGAGCATTTCCCCGTAAGCATTTTATACTACATGAACATATTGGTATATTGATATATAAACTCGGTTAATTTTCAATCATTTATCTAAACAATAGACTAAACATACCTGCGTATGCCTATTCTAGGGCATTTCGGCACAACCACATCCTCCCAATCATGTAATTACTCCAACATTTTATGTCCAAGACATTGTAACTGATTGCAATGGTCTCATTCATTTTCCAAGACATTGTATGATACAATGGTGTTAATCATTTCTCAAATGTTTTGAGTCACACAATGGCCTAACCTACTTCCCAGACATTGTGAATTGCACAATGGTCTAACCTACTTCCGAGACATTGTGTTTTGCGCAATGGCCTCTAGAATTATTCCATCACATCATCAATATCATTTCATATGATATCAAAAACCCGTCACAACCTATCGATTTCAAAACAAGAAATATAAGATTTCTAAAGGACAAACAAATCCATCACCTACAAAAGCTGAAGTTCAGCTCTACATTCATCAAAGTTTTCTTCTGAAACCTTCATTATTTAAAGTTCGTGATCCTGGCCAAGTATGTTCTATTTTAGAACTACTTAAAACTTCCTTTCCACACATATCTACCCGTACTATCTTCCATGCAATGGAATGTGAAAACATACAAGTCTTGTATGGGCGGGACTTGCAACTTAAGGGTTGACATCGCCTTTGTTTAGTGGACAGTTTCCCGAAAGCAACGGACATATCAAAAGTATACCTAATTTAGGTATTTGAAAATTTTATCGAACCTTGGCTAAATATAGACTAGTCACCTATATTTAACCTAGGGACAGTGGAATATAGTCTGACTAACTATATTCGACTTAAAATTTCCAAATACTGAGAATAGTTGTACTAGGGTTATGTTTAGATTGATTTCCTACATGAACACGATAAACCACCAGAATACATTAAAACAATCTAGAGACACGATAGTGCCTTACCACTCAGCAAGATCTTAACACCTTATTTGTATGATCTAAATTCATTCTTGAAAATTTTCATTTATGAGATAATCCGAACTACTATCTTGGGATAGTTATCAATTATTCTCTTCATCCTGTAGAAGTACTATCCTGTTTAGGTCCTAAGGATACCATCCCGTCATACACCTTTAAAATCTCTTAAGATTTTCAAAACAAACTCAACATCTATACCTAAGAGTATTAATGTTAAGCATACACTACACACTTTTGTTCATCAACATATCACATCATTATCTTCACAACCGTTACAAACACAAGCTCATTAACAGATCTTGATGCACTTTTAAAGCTCAAATCATCCTTAGTTACACCACAAGTACCCTCATCAGCTTTACAAGTTTGAATATTCATCTTGTACTTTTGGAACACCAGTATCATCTCGTAATACACTACCTTGTAACTCACCGGCTAAGTATGAATGTTGTGTCGGGAATTCTTGAGTAGGATGATTTATAATGTCCTTATTTGAATGGATTGGGATGCCTTTTCATTTAAATAAAGAAATTATAAATCATCGAACCATACGTTTATATTCCTTTAGTTACATTGTTTGGGATGCCTCTCTATGTAAATAAAGAATTATAAACAAGTGGGCTTAATTATATCCGAAATAACATAAGTATGAAGTCAATAAACACTAGATACAACAACAGATTACCTACTAGGCTATGATTGCAACGACTATCCCAATTTCCATTAGTACGAGGTTTACATTTTGGTTTTCATAATGATAGTGCAATAACAAACGAACTCATTGCGAGGCCATGTAACCATATGCATGTGCAGTCGTAACAAACTCATTGCGAGGCCATGTAACCATATGCATGTGCAGTCGTACCAAACTCATTACGGGGCCATGTAACCATACGCATGCGCAGTCGTACCAAACTCATTGCGAAGCCATGTAGCCATATGCATGGGCAGCCGTACAATTCAAACAGGACTTGGTCCAACCACATGTTCAACGCTTATTTCATGATTCGATTCTTATATCAATTGCTATTGATACTTGACAACTATATCAAGTTCTATTTGATATTCAACTACTATATCAATTCCTATTAATATTCGATTGCTATATCAATTTCCTTTGATATTCGACTATTACCATACCTTTTCTACATAAAAGTAAGCCTCATCCTACACCATACACTGAAATGACAAATCAAACTACATCACCGGTAATCCCAGACTTCAGTCCTCATAAGTAACCACATCTCTTCATCGACACCACTCCAACATATGACACACATAGAACTTCGGGACGAAGTTCCCCGTAAGGGGTAGAGACTGTAACAATTCACAATTTCAGGTTAATTACTATTCCCGGAAAATTTCACTATTCACTTTTACTATTCATTTTTCCCGAAACTTTCTCGAAAGTTGATTTTTATTTGATATTCTCGAGTGATAAATCATTTCCATGGCAAATTAAAAGTTTGACATTCATAAGCTCATTTTCATGAAAGTTATTAAGGAATTACACGGAATTACACGTTTTAGGGTAAAACGTCATTCAGAAATTCTACGCACAACGAAATTCGGTCGCGTTAATTTTCCCCGTATCAGAAAAATGTTTGACACACTCATGATTTATTTGAGAATAAATCATGACTGAGAAAAATATGACCAAAATAAACCTCGGCCGTGAAAAACTGGAATTTTCAGTTTTAAGCGTTTTTACTCAGCCGTAACCTTAGCCTATACCTGCACCGCATTTCTAAGACTATTTGAGTTTTCAACTTATTAGAAAAAGTCAACATATTTTTCCCTCCTCCATTGACCAAAAATCATTCCTTGATTTTATAAGTCATTCCTTGATTTTTAGGCTTACGGTTTGATGTCTAAAAGACATTTAATACCAACCGACACTAGACTGAGCTCAGTCTAGACATTATAAGTCATTTTAAATCATTTTTATCCTATTAGAAAAGTAACATTTTACTTTTCTCAATTTTACGCAATATTCGTACATTTTACGTATTACGCGTTTTAGACCCGTGTTTCCAGTTTTTAGCAGGGTTTTACCACCCAAATGGAACCTACCACTCATTTTATATTTTATTATGGAACATATGGACAACAATACTTTCAAATTCCATAATTTTACGACACCCGGTTTTACGTTTCGTGGCTTAACCATTTACGGTTAGCATTTTACGGAGCCAAAACTAACACCATATCTTGGATAATATCATCAAAAAGCCAAACCTTCCTCCCCAAGCTTTGTGAACCGCCCTAGGAGGGGGGATTCACCACCCATGTGGCTTCATCTCATGAATTTACCCATAGTTCATCACTTAATTACAACTTGGTCTCCAAGTGTTGACAAGTCAACATTGTAACCTCCTCATTTTTGGTATAAAAGAGAGCTCATTCTCTTCCTTTCTCTTGCAATACCAACGACCCAAAACCATATAAATGCACCATTTTGATCATTGATCTTGCTCATTCAATCCATCACAAGTTCAAGTCATAGTTCCTAGTTGATCCTTAACACCTTTCAACCATAAAACTCTATAAAAACACCACAAAAACTCATCAAATTTCCAAGTGTTCTTAGTGAAGATTTTTACTAAGGCTTGTTTTTGTGATAAGATTAGTGTTTATCAAGGGATTATAAGATAGGGTTTTTGATATGGAAGCATGGCTATGGTTGGAAAGGTTTTTGGAAGATTAAGTAGTGGTTCTTGGTCTTGATCTTGGTTCTAGTTAGTTTCTTCAAAAGTTGTAAGCCAAACCCTAACATGATTCTTGTTAAATAATCATATTCATGTTATTTACATATTATTTGTGCTATATTATGTCTTGTATTCATGTCCATGATGTATAAAAGTGAGTAAAACAAGTTATTGTACATGATTGATAAGACAAGTTACTATAACAAGCAAACTAGTGACTTTCTTGGTAAGACCTGATCAAAATGGTAAAAATATGATATTTGATCATTACATATTACAGTAGAGGACTTAACAAGGAAACCGTAGCAACTTGAACCACCCAAAACGAGTATACGAGTCAAAAGTTACGCCCATTTGAAGTTACCAAAGATTTCCGGCAAAACTGCCTAAATAGCATTCTGATCAAATTTTGATTTTGAAAGTCCCACTTCTGGTCCGATTCATCAAAAAGTTAAAACACGAAAGTTGTCCGGAACGACGTTTTCGTTCAGGAACAAAGAAGCTCGAGCCCTGAAAACGCTTTCCGAGTGATAAAATTCTTCAAATTCTAAACAGCCCATTTTTAGGCCAAAGTCACTAGATTATGGTTATACTTTAAAAGGAACAAGAGGTCTTATGACCTATAATCAAGACCACAACCATGGCTAGATCCAAGGTTGAGTCTCATGACCTTGGAACAAGGACCAAAGGTCATGGCTAGGCCATGACGAAATGACCATACCAACTTACATAGGCGTAAACATGAAACAATGAATTAGGCGATAATTTGAAC
This sequence comes from Artemisia argyi, assembly GCA_030686995.1. Classification (NCBI taxonomy): domain Eukaryota; kingdom Viridiplantae; phylum Streptophyta; class Magnoliopsida; order Asterales; family Asteraceae; genus Artemisia; species Artemisia argyi. The sequence continues at coordinate 52,275,123 of CM060704.1, forward strand.
AAGCAATTTGGATCTACTTCACTTAAAAGGGAACCATGAGATATTACCAAGAGAAAATGGTCATACAAAACTTATGAAACATACCCTAATAACAATCTTCATGTACTAATAAACTTTCCTAAGTTTATTCAAATATCGGACAAGTAACTTTTCGGATCAAAACTTATATCTATATACTTTATCAACTACTACAATAGTAGGGAGCCTCATGTGAGGAGTTCATTATGTAAGCCGTCGAGTTGAGTTGTGGATTTACGAGTTAAAGTGTCCTGGCTCCTCGAACGCTTACTAACATGACTTCTGAATTATGTCGGCCCGAACGGTAGTAAACGATATACAAAACATACATGTTCATGAATCTTTTCTTTCAAAGACTTACAATATACATCATACCACATCATGGACTAAATGCAAGATATATATATAGGCACTTATTCATATTCATTACTCAAATCCTAAGTCGCAACATTCAATTATAGGTTGCTCGTAGAAACCTTCACGATTCAACCGTTACATTCATTACTTACTATCTTACTTAAGGTGAGTTCATAGCCCCACTTTCCATTACTTAATTGTTTTACAAACCCTTGGGGGGAATACATGCTATTTTTAACCGAGCACAATGTTTTTAAATTGTATGCTTGCCTGATTGTTTTATTATCACTAAGTACCAACCTTGCTAAACCGAGATCCCTTATTATGAACCATTTAATCACTAGCAATAGTGAGCGCAAATATTGTGAATAGGCCTATTGGGATTGACGAATCCCATTTGTAGTGAATACATTCATACAAATGCATTAATATTTGAGACCTGGGTATGCCAGCAACATACCTACCGGGATAAAACCGCCGATCGATATTGGTACACGTTAACGTTTTGGTGTCATAAGCTTAGTGTATAATACATTTTATGGGCGTATAACAACATAGCCTACCTATTTTGCTTTCCAAACATTGGTGTGAGCCTATAACTCACACTACCAACATATTGTGTTCAAACATTAAACAAACTCTATGAATATCACTCAACCTTTGTGTTGACCTCTCAAGCATGTATTTCAGGTTCATGACGATCAAGGATGGCACGGAAGGGCACGGATACTCAAGAGGGCTATAAATTTTATTATCATTCAAAACTCATTTAATGTGATTTGTAAACATGGAACCATTTGGGACCTCATTTTGTAACCTCTGATATTTATACAATTTGAATGATAAATCTCTTAAAACGACTCAATTGGAGTTTGTTTTCTATTATTGTGACTATTGTGCCGTCGAGTAACACCCAGTTTGAATTCCGCTGCATCCATGAATTGGGGGTGTTACATCATTCGGTTCGCATTTTTTTCATGCGTTAGGCAGAATATGGTTGCAATAATCTTGTCATAGTGTTTGTCTATGGTAGGTGGTTTCACATTGGTTTATGCTGATTCAAGTTACTTGTAATTGCTGATGTGCTTGGGTATTGTGGTTTATTCGTCATGAGCTTCGGAACTACGGTTGTGAATGCATGTTTGATCAATCTATTTTCTGGTGCTGAATTCATATCTAATGGATTATAATATGATTGGTGTATTGTAAGTTAGGGTCGGATTACCCTATTGTACCATAGTTTTAAGTGTAGCATACATGGATCGTTGATTCGGTGCTGATTTTGGATGTATGGCTATTGGTAGTTCCGTTGGCAGCTTGGTCTATCTTCGGATTAGTGGTGATTAACCCTAGTGGCGTTTGTTTGTTTGTTTGTTGGTGACATGAATCGTGGTGCTGCTGGAATGAGTGGTCTTATTACTACATATATATTTTGTGTTGCTCATGATGTCATGTTATCATTGTTGCTGCATATTACTTGGTCCTTGGTTTGTCTTCATGTGTTTCATTCGTATTTGTTGGAAGAATTGGTTCAAGTTCGGATGTTGGAAGGTTGGGTCGCTTAGACCAATTTTATGCTTCAAGTTCGATTTGCTACGGAAGTCACTCTTATTAGGTTATTAGATTATGCTTTTTGCATAATACTAATAGAAGACGCAATTGGTTGAAGCTGGAAGTTTGAACTACTATGACGATTTGAAGATTCAAGGATTTATCTAATTGAATAGCATTTATTTTGTGTTATTTTTATAGTCGTTGTAGTTTATGTTCAATGTAAGTTATAAGAATGGCGTGTCATTCTTATATGAGAGTCTGTAAGTGTCCTAAGGGACTGAGATGAGGGAAGTCACCCTCATCCTATGTACTTCAACGCTTTTTGGTGTAATGAATTTTACCGGGGTGAATTAACCCTTTTACCCAAAAAAATGGCTATCATCATGTAAAGGGCAATTGCTCTCATAAAGTGAGCAAGTGTTTAGGGACAACGGATCCCATAAAGTAAGGTACAATTGCTCTCAACAAGTGAGCCTTTTGGGATAACAGCTCTTAATATGTAAGGGTGAAATTGCCCTCATAAAGTTAGCCTTTAGGGACAACGGATCTCATCATGTAAGTGACAATTGCTCTTTTTTTTGGGGTAAAAGGGTTAATTCACCCCGGTAAAATTCATTACACCAAAAAACATTGAAGTACAAAGGATGAGGGTGACATCCCTCATCTCAGTCCCTTAGGACACTTACAGACTATTAAGAATGACAAAACATTCTTATAACTTACCACTATCCACTATATAAGAGTGACAACCACACTTACAACAAATAATAGAACATAAACTACAACGCCTTATAAAATAAAACATTAGACGCTAATCAAGAAGATCCTTGATTCTTCGAAAGACGTCATAGAGCTCTAACATCCAATTGACCAACCCACAACGACCTCGTGATCGGAATTAAGTCCAAGAAGTAGATTGGTAACCAAATAGGGGTGAACCCCCTAACTTCCAAACTATAGTACGATGCATATCCACATCAGCCATCACAATTTAAAGTCGCATCAGCATGAACCAATGTAAAAATTACCTACTATAGACGAACACTAGGAAAGCACCCAGGTCTAATAACATACTTACAAGAGTTTAAGACCTCCCTTGCAAGGTAAAAACAGCAAACGACCATAGAGACCAGGGATACTTCAGAACCCACATCAAATCAGTCCCAAATACGCAAGCCATAAGCAGCAAACATCATGAAGAACTGATGAACACGCAATAAGGATAATGACATCCCTAACTTCCATACTCATGCAGAACATACGACCTTTATACAAATAAAAGTGACCAAAAGAGCACACGTAACTATCCATCACCAGGTCATAACCACAAGGTTTTAGAAACCCTAACTTCCACATCGAAGTAACACACATATTACCACAATGGCATGAATCGTTAAAATAGCAGCAGCCTCGAACACAATTGCCTTAGACAAAAAATAGGATTGAACAATCCTAACTTACATGGTAGACAAGATCTGTTGGGTAAGATCATAAGCGTAGCAGCAATAGACGAAACCCACCACCAGTTCGATCCATAACAAACATCTCTCTCTCATAAACCCACGTATAATTCAACTAGAAACCTTAAAGCCACCATAGATCCTTAAACAAACTCAATCCGTTTTGACTTGCATCCAATACAAAACCCTGGCGAGGGTTTACTTCACCATACATAATAAAACCTAAAAGGTTTTTCAGTTAAGCGCAAATCCAAATAGCAAATCGACCTTATATATAAAAATCATAACCGACTTTAAACAAACAGATGCGAAAGTCGATTGCTAGGAACCCAAAGTCGGTTATACCCTAATAACGATACCCAAAAAAGGTTAAGCAATTAGATCGATTAGGGTAGAACACAAAAAATGATAGAACATAAAAAGATAATGAAACCCTAAAAGAAAATCAAGATCATTAAAACGTCCATAGAAGACAGATTTGATAATCTGATTGAATTAATGATATTTAGGGTTTCGAATATCCCCAGCCGCCAAGTGTACAAGCATTAGTGACAATTTCTCTTATCAAGTGTGCAAGCATTAGGGACAACGACTATCATCATGTAAAGGGCAATTGCTCTCATCAAGTGAGAATGCGTTTAGGGACAACGGATCCCATAAGCTAAGGTACAATTGCCCTCAACAAGTGAGCCTTTAGGGACAAAGGCTCTTATTATGTAAGAGACAAATTGCTCTCATAAAGTTAGCTTTTAGGGACAACGGATCTCATCATGTAAGTGACAATTGCTCTTATCGAGTGTGTAAGCATTAGGGACAATGGCTATCGTCATGTAAAGGGCAATTGCTCTCATCAAGTGAGCAAGTGTTTAGGGACAACGGATCCCATAAAGTAAGGTAAAATTGCTCTCAACAAGTGAGCCTATTGGGATAAGGGCTCTTAATATGTAGGGGACAAATTCACCTCATAAAGTTAGCCTTTAGGGACAACGGATCTCATCATGTAAATGACAATTGCTCTTTTCAAGTGTGCAAGCATTAGGGACAATGGCTATCATCATGTAAAAGACAATTGATCTCATAAAGTGAGCAAGCGTTTAGGTAATATGTATCCCATAAAGTAAGGTGCAATTGCTCTCAACAAGTGAGCCATTAGGGACAACGGCTCTTATTATGTAAGGGACAAAATGCCCTCATAAAGTTAGCCTTTAGAAACAACGGATCTCATCATGTAAGTGACAATTGCTCTTATCGAGTGTGTAAGTATTAGGGACAATGGCTATCATCTTGTAAAGGGCAATTACTCTCATCAAGTGAGCAAGTGTTTAGGGACAAAGGATCCTATAAACCAAGGTACAATTTCTCTCAACAAGTGAGCCTTTTGGGATAACGGCTCTTAATATGAAAGGGACAAATTGACCTCATAAATTTAGCCTTTAGGGACAACGGATCTCATCATGTAAGTGACAATTGCTCTTTTCAAGTGTGCAAGCATTAGGGACAACGACTATCATCATGTAAAGGGCAATTGCTCTCATCAAGTGAGAAAGCGTTTAGGTAAAATGGATCCCATAAACTAAGGTACAATTGCACTCAACAAGTGAGCCTTTAGGGACAAGGGCTCTTATTATGTAAGGGACAAATTGCCCTCATAAAGTTAGCCTTTAGGGACAACGGATCTCATCATGTAAGTGACAATTGCACTTATCGAGTGTGTAAGCATTAAGGACAATGGCTATCATTATGTGAAGGGCAATTGCTCTCATCAAGTGAGCAAGTGTTTAGGGACAACGGATCCCATAAAGTAAGGTACAGTTGCTCTCAACATGAGAGCCTTTTGGGATAACGGCTCTTAATATGTGAGGGTGAGATTTCCCTCATAAAGTTAGCCTTTAGGGACAACGGATCTCATCATGTAAGTGACAATTGCTCTTTTCAAGTTCGCAAGCATTAGGGACAATGGCTATCATCATGTAAAGGGCAATTGCTCTCATAAAGTGAGCAAGCATTTAGGGAAAATGGATCCCATAAGGTAAGGTACAATTGCTCTCAACAAGTGAGCCTTTAGGAACAACGACTTATTATGTAAAGGACAAAATGCCCTCATAAAGTTAGCCTTTAGGGACAACGGATCTCATCATGTAAGTGACAATTGCTCTTATCGAGTATGTAAGCATTAGGGACAATGGCTATCATCATGTAATGCGCAATTGCTCTCATCAATTGAGCAAGTGTTTCGGAACAACGAATCCCGTAAAGTAAAGGTACAATTGCTCTCAACAAGTGAGCGTTTTGGGATAACGACTCTTAATACGTAATGGACAAATTGACCTCATAAAGTTAGACTTTAGGGACAACGGATCTCATCGTGTAAGTGACAATTTCTCTTATCAAGTGTGCAAGCATTAGGGACAACGACTATCATCATGTAAAGGGCAATTGCTCTCAACAAGTGAGAATGCGTTTATAGACAACGGATCCCATAAGCTAAGGTACAATTACTCTCAGCAAGTGAGCCTTTAGGGACAAAGGCTCTTATTATGTAAGGGACAAATTGTCCTCATAAAATTAGCCTTTAGGGATAACGGATCTCATCATGTAAGTGACAATTGCTCTTATCAAGTGTGCAAGCATTAGGGACAACGACTATCATCATGTAAAGGGCAATTGCTCTCATCAAGAATGTGTTTAGGGACAACGGATCCCATAAGCTAAGGTACAATTGCTCTCAACAAGTGTGCCTTTAGGGACAAAGGCATTTATTATTTAAGGGACAAATTTTTTTTGGGTAAAAGGGTTAATACACCCTGGCAAAATTCATTATCCAAAAAAACGTTGAAGTACAAAATGACGAGGGTGATTTCCCTCGCCCCCAGTCCCTTAGGACACTTACAAGACACCTATCTAAGAATGACATACCATTCTTAAAACAAACATGCACAACATGTGCAACTGACCTCCAAATACTCTAATATAAGAATGACAAACCATTCTTATAACAAATACATGAACAGAAAACTACAACGACCATAAGATTTACAAATAAAAACATCAAGTAAAAACTTGAATCTTCCCATGTCGTCATAGAAGTTCATGACCTTCAACAATGCAGCCGAAACCATGGTAGAATAGACACGCGCCAATCCACACAATAGATCCATCAACTACACCGATCTTCATTGATCCAACCAGGACCAAACCAACACTACAACTCAATCCAATACCGCATCTACTACAAGTTTCAAAATGGAAGAAACTCAAGCCAGAATGAAAAACAATGTATCTTGATCAGTTGTAGACAAACATAGGGCTATACAACCCTAACCTGCAAAAAACGACCTACCCAAGGCTGATGAACATGAACCCGCCAACAAGAGGTCGTACCACAGCAGCATCGATCCATCACAGAATAAAGAACCCAAATATATAGATCGAACCACCAATAAACGATTAATAGAAAATAATGAATCATTCCTATTGAATCGAGTCAAGGATTTTTGAATAAGATACCCTTGAAACTTAGCCTTCATGCTATGATCCGAGATAAATCACGAACCAACAACCACCACTAAGAACCCCTGTCATGATTCCCTACAAACAGCCAAGTAATATCAATAATACCATAAATAGGGTCACCATGCAACGAAAACTAGGGTAAAAAAACCCTAGTCATATGATCGAATGTGCAGCAAATTGATCAAGCCCTAACGTAGCAAGAACACATGTAAAATCCTTCACACCCAATCGATCAATAGGGTTTTTGAATAAGAACTCTAAAAAACTTAACCTCCAATGTAACACAGCATCAAAACAATGCACGCACATCATAAAGAACAATATACTCTCCCAAACCCACATACCAAAACTGAATCAGCCTCACCACGACCAATAGTCGACTTACATGAACAACCAACCACAAGGTTACATTCAAGAAGGAACCACGATCATCAGATCGACTATCATCACCGAGCAGTCATTAATTGAAATACGAAACCCTAAAAAGGGACTCGTTCTTGAAAAGATCATGATCACCCAGCAAGTGGATCGTAGAATAATATATCAATAAGTTCAATACGATCCGAACAAACAAACCCAAGAGAGAAAAAACCTAACCACGATTAATTACATCGTTTAGGTTATTTAGCACCAACAGATAAGATCGTTGAAGATATATCAATAAAGAATATGCGATCCATGAAAACCCAAACCCTAAACAGCGATTACAATAGAATCGTTAAGGGTTAGAGACCAAAACGATTTAAATAGGAGTGGTAATCGGTTAGGGTTAATAACAAATCGAATCTAAAACCCTTTAAATAAATCGATTGAAAACCGACTATAAATTAATCGTATAGGGTTTAGAAACAAGGCGATTTAGGGATAGATAAGAGATAAAACAAAGGCACACCACTTCAGATAATCATCAACCTTCTACTCCGATTGCATACCAAGGTAGAGATACGAATTAGAAGGTTGAATTTGGCCGGAAATTTTGTCACAAGTGGCGGCCAAAAAATCGCCCCTAGAAGGGAGAGAGAATTAGGGTTCTATATCAATAAAGAATATGCGATCCATTTAAGGGACAAATTGCCCTCATAAAGTTAGCCTTTAGGGACAACGGATCTCATCATGTAAGTGGCAAATGCTCTTATCGAGTGTGTAAGCATTAGGGACAATGGCTATCTTAATGTAAAGGGCAATTGCTCTCATCAAGTGAGCAAGTGTTTAGGGATAACGGATATCATAAAGTAAGGTAAAATAGCTCTCAAAAAGTGAGCGTTTTGGGATAACGACTCTTAATTTGTAAAGGACAAATTGACCTCATAAAGTTAGCCTTTAGGGACAACGGATCTCATCATGTAAGTGACAATTAATCTTTTCAAGTTTGCAAGCATTAGGGACAACGGCTATCATCATGTAAAGGGCAATTGCTCTCATAAAGTAAGCAATCCTTTAGGGAAAATGGATCCCATATAGTAAGGTACAATTGCTCTCAACAAGTGAGCCTTTAGGGACAACTAAGGGACAAAATGCCCTCATAATGTTAGCCTTTAGGGACAACGGATCTCATCATGTAAGTGACAATTGCTCGTATCCAGTGTGTAAGCATTAGGGACAATGGCTATCATCATGTAAAGGGCAATTGCTCACATCAAGTGAGCAAGTGTTTAAGGACAACGGATCCCATAAAGTAAGGTACAATTGCTCTCAACAAGTGAGCCTTTTGGGATAACGACTCTTAATACGTAAGGGACAAATTGACCTCATAAAGTTAGACTTTAGGGACAACGGAACTCATTATGTAATTGACAATTTCTCTTTTCAAGTGTGCAAGCATTAGGGACAATGGCTATCATCATGTAAAGGGTAATTGCTCTCATCAAGTGAGCAAGCGTTTAAGGAAAACGGATCCCATAAACTAAGGTACAATTGCTCTCAACAACTGAGCCTTTAGGGACAACGGCTCTTATTATGTAAGGGACAAATTGCCCTCATAAAGTTAGCCTTTTGGGACAACGGATCTCATCATGTAAGTGACAATTGCTATTATCGAGTGTGTTAGTATTAGGGATAATGGCTATCATCATGTGAAGGGAAATTGCTCTCATCAAGTGAGCAAGTGTTTAGGGACAACGGATCCAATAAAGTAAGGTACAATTGCTCTCAACAAGTGAGCCTTTTGGGATAACGGCTCTTAATATGTGAGGGTGAAATTACCCTCCTAAAGTTAGCCTTTAGGGACAACGGATCTCATCGTGGAAGTGACAATTGCTCTTATCAAGTGTGCAAGCATTAGGGACAAAAAAAAGCATTAGGGACAATGGCTATCATCATGTAAAGGGCAATTGCTCTCATCAAGTGAGCAAGCGTTTAGGGAAAACGGATCCCATTAACTAAGGTACAATTGCTCTCAACAATTAAGCCTTTAAGGACAACGACCATTATTATGTAAAGGACAAATTGCCCTCATAAAGTTAGCCTTTGGGGACAACGGATCTCATCATGTAAGTGACAAATGCTCTTAGCGAGTGTGTAAGCATTAGGGACAATGGCTATCTTCTTGTAAAGGGCAATTGCTCTCATCAAGTGAGCAAGTGTTTACGGACAACGGATCCCATAAAGTAAGGTAAAATAGCTCTCAATAAGTGAGCGTTTTGGGATAACGACTCTTAATATGTAAAGGACCAATTGACCTCATAAAGTTAGACTTTAGGGACAACAGATCTCATTATGTAATTGACAATTTCTCTTTTCAAGTGTGCAAGAATTAGGGACAATGGCTATCATCATGTAATGGGTAATTGCTCTCATCAAGTGAGCAAGCGTTTAAGGAAAACGGATCCCATAAACTAAGGTACAATTTCTCTCAACAAGTGAGCCTTTAGGGACAACGGCTATTATTATGTAAGGGACAAATTGCCCTCATAAAGTTAGCCTTTTGGGACAACGGATCTCATCATGTAAGTGACAATTGCTCTTATCGAGTGTGTAAGCATTAGGGACAATGGCTACCATCATGTAAAGGGCAATTGCTCTCATCAAGTGAGCAAGTGTTTAGGGACAACGGATCCCATAAAGTAGGGTACGATTGCTCTCAACAAGTGAGCCTTTTAGGATAACGGCTCTTAATATGTAAGCGTGAAATTGCCCTCATAAAGTTAGCCTTTAGGGACAATGGATCTCATCATGTAAGTGACAAATGTAAGTGACAATTGCTCTTATCAAGTGTGCAAGCATTAGGGACAACGACTATCATCATGTAAAGGGCAATTGCTCTCATCAAGTGAGAATGCGTTTAGGGACAACGGATCTCATAAGCTAAGGTACAATTGCTCTCAACAAGTGAGCCTTTAGGGACAAAGGCTCTTACTATGTAAGGGACAAATTGCCCTCTTAAAGTTAGCCTTTAGGGACAACGGATCTCATCATGTAAGTAACAATTGCTCTTCTCGAGTGTGTAAGCATTAGGGACATTGTCTATCATCATGTAAAGGGCAATTGCTCTCATTAAGTGAGGAACCGTTTAGGGACAATGGATCCCATAAAGTAAGGTACACTTGCTCTCAACAAGTGACACTCTAGGGACAACGGCTCTTATTATTTAAGGGACAAATGGCCCTCTTAAAGTTAGCGTTTAGGGACAACGGATCTCATCATGCAAGTGACAATTGCTCTTATCAAGTTTGCAAGCGTTAGGGACAACAAATATCATCATGTAAATGACAATTGCTCCCATAAAGTGAGCAAGCATTTATCGAAAATGGATCCCATAAAGTAAGGTACAATTGCTATCAACAAGTGAGCCTTTAGGGACAACGGCTCTTATTATGTAATGGACAAAATGCCCTCATAAAGTTAGCCTTTAGGGACAACAGATCTCATCATGTAAGTGACAATTGCTCTTATCGAGTGTGTAAGCATTAGGGACAATGGCTATCATCATGTAAAGGGCAGTTGCTCTCATCAAGTGAGCAAGTGTTTCGGGACAACGGATCCCGTAAAGTAAAGGTACAATTGCTCTCAACAAGTGAGCCTTTTGGGATAACGGCTCTTAATAATTAATGGACAAATTGACCTCATAAAGTTAGCCTTTAGGGACAATGGATCTCATCATGTAAGTGACAATTGCTCTTTTCAAGTGTGCAAGCATTAGGTACAACGGCTATCATCATGTAAAGGGCAATTGCTCTCATCAAGTGAGCAAGCGTTTAGGGAAAACGAATACCATTAACTAAGGTACAATTGCTCTCAACAATTAAGCCTTTAGGGACAACGACCATTATAATATAAGTGACAAATTGCCCTCATAAAGTTAGCATTTAGGGACAATGGATCTCATCGTGAAAGTGACAATTGCTCCTATCGAGTGAGTAAGCATTAGGGACAATGGCTATCATCATGTAAAGGACAATTGCTCTCATAAAGTAAGCAAGTGTTTTGGGAAAACGGATCCCATAAACTAAGGTACAATTGCTCTCAACAAGTGAGCCTTTAGGGACAACGGCTCCTATTATGTAAGGGACAAATTGCCCCCATTAAGTTAGTCTTTAGGGACAACAGATCTCATCATGTTAGTGACAATTGCTCTAATCAAGTGAGCAAGTGTTTAGGGACAACGGATCCCATAAAGTAAGGTACAATTGTTTTCAACAAGTGAGCCTTTTGGGATAACGGCTCTTAATATGTAAGGGTGAAATTGCCCTCATAAAGTTAGCCTTTAGGGACAACGGATCTGACCATGTAAGTAATATTTTCTCTTATCAAGTGTGCAAGCATTAGGGACAATGACTGATCATGTAAAGGGCAATTGCTCTCATCAAGTGAGAATGCGTTTAGGAACAACGGATCCCATAAATTAAGGTACAATTGCTCTCAACAAGTGAGCCTTTTAGGATAACGGCTCTTAATATGTAAGGGAGAAATTGCCCTCATAAAATTAGCCTTTAGGGACAACGGATCTCATCATGTAAGTGACAATTGCCCTTATCAAGTGTGCAAGCATTAGGGACAACGATTATCATCATGTAATGGACAATTGCTCTCATCAAGTGAGAATGCGTTTAGGGACAACGGATCCCATAAGCTAAGGTACAATTGCTCTCAACAAGTGAGCCTTTAGGGACAAAGGTTCTTATTGGGTAAAAGGGTTAATTCACCCTGGTAAAATTCATTACACCAAAAAGCGTTGAAGTACATAGGATGAGGGTGACTTCCCTCGTCTCAGTCCCTTAGGACACTTACAGACTCTCATATAAGAATGACACGCCATTCTTATAACTTACATTGAACATAAACTACAACGACTATAAAAATAACAATTAAATGCTAGCCAAGTAAAAACTTGATTCTTCAAAGTCGTCATAGAAGTCCAAACTTTCCACAAAGCAGCCTGCCATAGACGACCATCCATAAGCAGCAGCGCAAGGACCAATGAACCGACATAGGGTTTCCCAAACCCTAACCACCAGCACCGATCACAAATCCAAATAAATTAAGCATTGGTAAAAGATCTTGTGAAAAAATAACCATTAGCATGATTCGTACATCTTCAGCATCCTCTAAAACAAGAAGAGAGATTGAAATCCAATCGAACCAGAATTGCCATGGACGAGAAATAGAGTTTTAAAAAACCCTAACTTACAATCATAATGTATCGATCAAATAAAGCCAGTAACATATACTAGATAAATCGGCTTACAGACCACACCATGGAATGAGACGAATAATAACCCATACCAAACCAGCACGCTCATCATCAAAATCAAAACAACATAGCAGCGTAAGGAACATGATGAACCACAAAGGTTCTTATTATGTAAGGAACAAATTGCCCTCATATAGTTAGCCTTTTGGGACAATGGATCTCATCATGTAAGTGACAATTGCTCTTATCGAGTGTGTAAGCATTAGAGACATTGGCTATCATCATGTAAAGGACAATTGGTCTCATTAAGTGAGGAAGTGTTTAGGGACAACGGATCCCATAAAGTAAGGTACACTTGCTCACAACAAGTGACACTCTAGGGATAACAGCTCTTATTATTTAACGGACAAATGGCACTCATAAAGTTAGCGTTTAGGGACAACGGATCTCATCATGCAAGTGACAATTGCTCTTATCAAGTGTGCAAGCATTAGGGACAACGACTATCATCATATAGAGGGCAATTGCTCTCATCAAGTGAGAATGCGTTTAGGGACAACGGATCCCATAAGCTAAGGTACAATTGCTCTCAACAAGTGAGCCTTTATGGACAAAGGCTCTTAGTATGTAAGGGACAAATTACCCACATAAAGTTAGCCTTTAGGGACAACAGATATCATCATGTAAGTGACAATTGCACTTAACGATTGTGTAAGCATTAGGGACATTGGATATCATCATGTAAAGGGGAATTGCTCTCATTACGTGAGGAAGCGTTTAGGGACAACGGATCCCATAAAGTAAGGTACAACTGCTCTCAACAAGTGACCCTTTAGGGACAACGGCTCTTATTTTGTAAGGGACAAAATACATCATAAAGTTAGCCTTTAGGGATAACGGATCTCATCATGTAAGTGACAATTGCTCTTATCGAGTGTGTAAGCATTAGGGACAATGGCTATCATCATGTAAAGGGCAATTGCTCTAATCTAATGAGCAAGTGTTTCGGGACAACGGATCCCATAAATTAAGGTACAATTGCTCTCAACAAGTGAGCCTTTTGGGATAACGGCTCTTAATATGTACGGGACAAACTCACCTCATAAAGTTAGCCTTTAGGGACAACGGATCTCATCATGTAAGTGACAATTGCTCTTTTCAAGTATGCAAGCATTAGGGACAATGGCTGTCATCATGAAAAGGGAAATTGCTCTCATCAAGTGAGCGCGCGTTTAGGGAAAACGGATCCCATAAACTAAGGTACAATTGCTCTCAACGTGTAAGGGAAAAATTGCCCTCATAAACTTAGCCTTGAGGGACAATGGATCTCATCGTGTAAGTGACAATTGCTCTTATCGAGTGTGTAAGCATTAGGGACAATGGCTATCATTATGTGAAAGGCAATTACTCTCATCAAGTGAACAAGTGTTTAAGGACAACGGATTCCATAAAGTATGGTACAATTCATCTCAACAATTGAGCCTTTTGGGATAACGGCTCTTAATATGTGAGGGTGAAATTTACCTCATAAAGTTAGCCTTTAGGGACAGCGGATCTCATCATGTAAGTGACAATTGCTCTTATAAAGTGTGCAAGCGTTAGGGACAACGGATATCATCATGTAAAGGGCAATTGCTCTCATCAAGTGAGCAAGCGTTTTGGGAAAACGGAACCTATTAACCAAGGTACAATTGCTCTCAAGAATTAAAACCTTTTGGGACAACGACCATTATTATATAATGGACAAATTGCCCACATAAAGTTAGCTTTTAGGGACAACGGATCTCATTGTGTAAGTGACAATTGTTCCTCTCAAGTGAGTAAGCATTATGGACAATGGCTATCATCATGTAAAGGGCAATTGCTCTCATAAAGTAAGCAAGTGTTTAGGGAAAACGGATCCCATAAGCTAAGGTACATTTGCTCTCAACAAGTGAGCCTTTAGGGACAACGGCTCTTATTATGTAAGGGACAAATTGCCCTGATAAACTTAGTCTTTAGGGACAACGGATCTCATCATGTTAGTGAGAATTGCTCTTATCGAGTGTGTAAGGATTAGTGACAATGGCTATCATCATGTAAAGGGCAATTACTCTCTTCAAGTGAGCAAGTGTTTAGGGACAATGGATCCCATAAAGTAAGGTACAATTGCTCTCAATAAGTGAGCCTTTTGGGATAACGGCTCTTAAGATGTAAGGGTGAAATTGCCCTCATAAAGTTAGCCTTTAGGGACAACGGATCTGATCATGTAAGTGATAATTGCTATTATCATGTGTGGAAGCATTAGGGACAACGACAGATCATGTAAAGGGCAATTGCTCCGATCAAGTGAGAATGCGTTTAGGGACAACGGATCCCATAAAGTAAGGTACAATTGCTCTCAACAAGTGGTCCTTTTGGGATAACGGCTCTTAATATGTAAGGGTGAAATTGCCCTCATAAAGTTAGCCTTTAGGGACAACGGATCTCATCATGTAAATGACAATTGCTCTTATCAAGTTTGCAAGCATTAGGGACAACGACTATCATCATGTAAAGGGCAATTGCTCTCATCAAGTGATAATGCGTTTAGGAACAACGGATCCCATAAGCTATGGTATAATTGCTCTCAACAAGTGAGCCTTTAGGGACAAAGGCTCCTATTATGTAAGGAACAAATTACCCTCATAAAGTTAACCTTTAGGGACAACGGATCTCATCATGTAAGTGACAATTGCTCTTATCATGTGTGCAAGCATTAGGGACAACGACTATCATCATATAAAGGGCAATTGCTCTCATCAAGTGAGCAAGTGTGTAGGGACAATGTATACCATAAAATAGGGTACAATTGCTCTTAATATGTAAGGGTGAAATTTACCTCATAAAGTTAGCCTTTAGGGACAACGGATCTCATCATGTAAGTGACAATTGCTCTTATAAAGTGTGCAAGCATTAGGGACAATGGCTATCATCATGTAAAGGGCAATTGCTCTCACCAAGTGAGCAAGCGTTTTGGGAAAACGGATCCTATTAACCAAGGTACAATTGCTCTCAACAATTAAGCCTTTTGGGACAACGACCATTATTATATAATGGACAAATTGCCCTCATAAAGTTAGCTTTTAGAGACAACGGATCTCATCATGTAAGTGACAATTGTTCTTATCGAGTGAGTAAGCATTAGGGACAATGGCTATCATCATGTAAAGGGCAATTGCTCTCATAAAGTAAGCAAGTGTTTAGGGAAAATAAATCCCATAAGCTAAGGTACATTTGCTCTCAACAAGTGAGCCTTTAAGGACAACGGCTCTTATTATGTAAGGGACAAATTGCCCTGATAAACTTAGTCTTTAGGGACTACGGATCTCATCATGTTAGTGACAATTGCTCTTATCGAGTGTGTAAGGATTAGGGACAATGCCTATCATCATGTAAATGGCAATTGCTCTCTTCAAGTGAGCAAGTGTTTAGGGACAACGGATCCCATAGAGTAAGGCACAATTGTTTTCAATAATGAGCCTTTTGGGATAACGGCTCTTAAGATGTAAGGGTGAAATTGCCCTCATAAAGTTAGCCTTTAGGGAAAACGGATCTCATCATGTAAGTGATAATTGCTCTTATCAAGTGTGCAAGCATTAGGGACAACGACTGATCATGTAAAGGGCAATTGCTCACATCAAGTGAGAATGCGTTTAGGGACAACGGATCCCATAAAGTAAGGTACAATTGCTCTCAACAAGTGACCCTTTTGGGATAACGGCTCTTAATATGTAAGGGTGAAATTGTCCTCATAAAGTTAGCCTTTAGGGACAACGGATCTCATCATGTAAGTGACAATTGCTCTTATCGAGTGTGTAAGCATTAGGGACATTGGCTATCATCATGTAAAGGGCAATTGCTCTCATTAAGTGAGGAAGCGTTTAGGGACAACGGATCCCAAAAAGTAAAGTACACTTGCTCTCAACAAGTGAGCCTTTAGGGACAAAGGCTCTTATTATGTAAGGGACAAATTGCCCACATAAAGTTAGCCTTTAGGGACAACAGATCTCATCATGTAAGTGACAATTGCTCTTATCGAGTGTGTAAGCATTAGGGACATTGGATATCATCATGTAAAGGGCAATTGCTCTCATAAAGTGAGGAAGCGTTTAGGGACAACGGATCCCATAAAGTAAGGTACACTTGCTCTCAACAAGTGACACTCTAGGGACAACGGCTCTTATTGTTTAAGGATCAAATGGACCTCTTGAAGTTAGCATTTAGGGACAACGGATCTCAGCATGCAAGTGACAATTGCTCTCATAAAGTGAGCAAGCATTTAGGGAAAATGGATCCCATAAAGTATGGTACAATTGCCCTCAACAAGTGACCCTTTAGGGACAACGGCTCTTATTATGTAAGGAACAAATTGCCCTCATAAAGTTAGCCTTCAGGGACAATGGATCTCATCATGTAAATGATAATTGCTCTTATCGAGTGTGTAAGCATTAGGGACATTGGCTATCATCATGTAATGGGCAATTTCTCTCATCAAGTGAGGAAGCGTTTAGGGACAACGGATCCCATAAAGTAAGGTACACTTCCTCTCAACAAGTGACACTCTAGGGACAACGGCTCTTATTATTTAAGGGACAAATGGCCCTTATAAAGTTAGCGTTTCGGGACAACGGATCTCATCATGCAAGTGACAATTTCTCTTATCAAGTGTGCAAGCATTAGGGACAACAACTATCATCATGTAAAGGACAATTGCTCTCATCAAGTGAGCAAGTGTTTAGGGACAACGGATACCATAAGTAGGGTACAATTGCTCTCAAGAAGTGAGCCTTTTGGGATAACGGCTCTTAATATGTAAGGGTGAAATGGCCCTCATAAGGTTAGCCTTTAGGGACAACGGATCTCATCATGTAAGTGACAATTGCTCTTAACAAATGTGCAAGCATTAGGGACAACGATAATCATCATATAAAGGGCAATTGCTATCATTATGTGAGAATGCGTTTAGGGATAACGGATCCCATAAGCTAAGGTACATTTGCTCTCAACAAGTGAGCCTTTAGGCACAAAGGCTCTTATTATGTAAGCGACAAATTGCCTACATAAAGTTAGCCTTTAGGGACGACAGATCTCATCATGTAAGTGACAATTGCTCTTATCGAGTGTGTAAGCATTAGGGACATTGGATATCATCATGTAAAGGGCGATTGCTCTCATAAAGAGGGGAAGCGTTTAGGGACAACGGATCCCATAAAGTAAGGTACACTTGCTCTCAACAAGTGACACTCTAGGGACAACGGCTCTTATTGTTTAAGGGTCAAATGGACCTCTTAAAGTTAGCGTTTAGGGACAACGGATCTCATCATGCAAGTGACAATTGCTCTTATCATGTGTGCAAGCATTAGTGACAACAACTATCATCATGTAAAGGGCAATTGCTCTCATAAAGTGAGCAAACATTTAGGGAAAATGGATCCCATAAGGTAAGGTACAATTGCTCTCAACAAGTGACCCTTTGGGGACAACGGCTCTTATTATGTAAGGGACAAAATGCCCTCATAAAGTTAGCCTTTAGGGATAACGGATATCATCATGTAAGTGACAATTACTCTTATCGAGTGTGTAAGCATTAGGGACAATGTATATCATCATGTAAAGGGCAATTACTCTCATCAAGTGAGCAAGTGTTTCGGGACAACGGATTCCATAAAGTAAAGGTACAATTGCTCTCAACAAGTGAACCTTTTGGGATAACGGCTCTTAATATGTAAGGGGCAAACTGACCTCATAAAGTTAGCCTTTAGGGACAACGGATCTCATCATGTAAGTGACAATTGCACTTATCGAGTGTGTAAGCATTAGGGACAATGGCTATCATTATGTGAAGGGCAATTGCTCTCATCAAGTGAGCAAGTGTTTAAGGACAACGGATCCCATAAAGTATGGTACAATTGCTCTCAACAAGTGAGCCTTTTGGGATAACGGCTCTTAATATGTGAAGGTGAAATTTCCCTCATAAAGTTAGCCTTTAGGGTCAACAGATCTCATTATGTAAGTGACAATTGCTCTTATCAAGTGTGCAAGCATTAGGGACAACGGCTATCATCATGTAAAGGGCAATTGCTCTCATCAAGTGAGCAAGCGTTTTGGGAAAACGGATCCTATTAACCAAGGTACAATTGCTCTCAACAATTAAGCCTTTTTAGACAACGACCATTATTATATTATGGACAAATTGCCCTCATAAAGTTAGCTTTTAGGGACAACGGACCTCATCGTGTAGGTGACAATTGTTCCTATCGAGTGAGTAAGCATTAGGGACAATGGCTATCATCATGTAAAGGGCAATTGCTCTCATAAAGTAAGCAAGTGTTTAGGGAAAACGACTCCAATAAACTAAGGTACAATTGCTCTCGACAAGTGAGCCTTTAGGGACAACGGCGCTCATAAACTTAGTCTTTAGGGACAACGGATCTCATCATGTTAGTGACAATTGCTGTTATCGAGTGTGTAAGGATTAGGGACAATGGCTATCATCATGTAAACGGCAATTGCTCTCATTAAGTGAGCAAGTGATTAGGGACAACGGATCCCATAAAGTAAGGTACAATTTTTTTCAACAAGTGAGCCTTTTGGGATAACGGCTCTTAAGATGTAAGGGTGAAATTGCCCTCATAAAGTTAGCCTTTAGGGACAACGGATCTCATCATGTAAGTGACAATTGCTCTTATCAAGTGTGCAAGCATTAGGGACAACGACTATAATCATGTAAAGGGCAATTGCTCTCATCAAGTGAGAATGCGTTTAGGGACAACGGATCCCATAAGCTAAGGTACAATTGCTCTCAACAAGTGAGTCTTTAGGGACAAAGGCTCTTATTATGTAAGGAACAAATTGCCCTCATAAAGTTAGCCTGTAGGGATAATAATGGATCTCATCATGTAAATGACAATTGCTCTTATCGAGTGTGTAAGCATTAGGGACATTGGCTATCATCATGTAAAGGGCAATTTCTCTCATTAAGTGAGGAAGCGTTTAGGGACAACGGATCCCATAAAGTAAGGTACACTTGCTCTCAACATGTGTCACTCTAGGGACAACGGCTCTTATTATTTAAGGGACAAATGGCCCTTATAAAGTTAGCGTTTAGGGACAACGGATCTCATCATGCAAGTGACAATTTCTCTTATCAAGTGTGCAAGCATTAGGGACAACAACTATCATCATGTAAAGGGCAATTGCTCTCATCAAGTGAGCAAGTGTTTAGGGACAACGGATCCCATAAAGTTGGGTACAATTGCTCTCAACAAGTGAGCCTTTTGGGATAACGGCTCTTAATATGTAAGGGTGAAATTGCCCTCATAAAGTTAGCCTTTAGGGACAACGGATCTCATCATGTAAGTGACAATTGCTCTTAACAAGTGTGCAAGCATTAGGGACAACGACTATCATCATATAAAGGGCAATTGCTCTCATCAAGTGAGAATGCGTTTAGGGACAACGGATCCCATAAGCTAAGGTACATTTGCCCTCAACAAGTGAGTCTTTAGGGACAAAGGCTCTTATTATGTAAGGGACAAATTGCCAACATAAAGTTAGCCTTTAATGACAACAGATCTCATCATGTAAGTGACAATTGCTCTTATCGAGTGTTTAAGCATTAGGGACATTGGATATCATCATGTAAAGATTGCTCTTAATATGTAAGGGACAAATTGACCTCATAAAGTTAGCCTTTATGGACAACGGATCTCATTATGTAAGTGACCATTGCTCTTTTCATGTGTGCAAGCATTAGGGACAACGGCTATCATCATGTAAAGGGCAATTGCTCTCATTAAGTGAGCAAGCGTTTAAGGAAAACAGATCCCATAAACTAAGGTACAATTGCTCTCAACAAGTGAGCCTTTAGGGACAACGGCTCTTTTTATGTAAGGGACAAATTGCCCTCATAAAGTTAGCCTTTTGGGACAACGGATCACATCATGTAAGATACAATTGCTATTATCGAGTGTGTTACCATTAGGGACAATGGCTATCATCATATGAAGGGCAATTGCTCTCATCAAGTGAGCAAGTGTTTAGGATCAACGGATCCCATAAAGTAAGGTACAATTGCTCTGAACAAGTGAGCCTTTTGGGATAACGGTTCTTAATATGTGAGGGTGAAATTGCCCTCCTAAAGTTAGCCTTTTGGGACAACGGATCTTATCATGTAAGCGACAATTGCTCTTATCAAGTGTGCAAGCATTAGGGACAACAGCTATCATCATGTAAAGGGCAATTGCTCTCATCAAGTGAGCAAGGGTTTACGGAAAACGGATCCCATTAACTAAGGTACAATTGCTCTCAACAATTAAGCCTTTAAGGACAACGACCATTATTATGTATGGGACAAATTGCCCTCATAAAGTTAGCCTTTCGGGACAACGGATCTCATCATGTAAGTGACAATTGCTCTTATCGAGTGTGTAAGCATTAGGGACAATGGCTATCATCATGTAAAGGGCCATTGCTCTCATCAAGTGAGCAAGTGTTTCGGGGCATTGGATCCCATAAAGTAAAGGTACAATTGCTCTCAACAAGTGAGCCTTTTGAGATAACGGCTCTTAATATGTAAGGGACAAATTGACCTCATAAAGTTAGCCATTGTCCCGAAATTGCCCTTTAAGTGGGTATTGAGAGATGGAATCTGAATTTCTAAACAAAAACTAGTCTTCTTCAAAGTTTGGGTTGGCTTCTAAGGTTAGTGATATTGATGGTAATCTAATTGTTAATAAGGATAAACCTTTGAAGTCGATCCTTAAGCGTGCAGGTCTTACTAGTAAAACGGGAAGTTTTCAACTTCCTAAAGAACATGGTTCCGGTTCGTTGGCACCTTCTGGTGTTGCTACTGGTTCTAAGTTGGGGAGTACGCTGGTGGAGGAAGTTTGTAACACAAGTAGTAGTCCTTTTGCTGCTTGTGAGGGTTCGTATTCTGGTGGGGCCATGGCTGGGAATTCAGGTACCAATGGAAATATGTTACCTAAAGCCTAAACTATGCGACCTAATGATAAATGTTTTGTTGAACATGATCGTGGTACACCTGCTATTACTACTTTTTTTTTTTTGGTAAAGGGGGTTAACCCTGGTAAATATATAACCAAAAAATCGTTAAGTACAAATGGAATGTGGCTGAGGTACCACATTAACCTCAAGCAAAAAGCTTGATAAACTAGTGCTTATGACATGCCATAAACACAAACCTAGCAATAATACAAGCACCTAACTAGGTATAAAAACAAGAAAAATCTTGAATCAAGCGAACGTCCCGCCTCCATCCATAAGCACGAAGGGAGCAAGGCGACCCAGGAAGTCTGCCTCCTTAAAAACCCTTTCCAAGAAAAACCAATAGGGAAAAACCTTGGAGTAGGGAAAAAGAGTACAACCCTTACCTGGCACTCCCCTCGTGAAAATAACAAGCACTTGGAATCTTCCATGTATCCAACAGCATACGAGAACGAGGGGTTAACTTCTTGAATTTGAAGCTAACCAACTTCAACCGAATGGTAGAGACAATAACTTGAACCACTTCATCCACCTTAGCCTTCTTATGCTTAAAAAGCCTAGAATTACGTTCCATCCAAAGGTAGTAGGTAGTAGCAGCAAGTGAACTGGATTCTCTTTCAACAAATGAGCGTACAAATGGTGGTGCTAAAGTTGTAATCCCTAATACAGTGGTTGATGAAATGGTTAAAAATTTTCTAATACACTATACGATTATTTCATTGATCAACGATTAGCGTTTCATTTGGTGGAAGACTACGTCAAGCATGCTTGGGCAAAGTTTGGTTTTCAGCGATTTATACTACGTGGTGACTTTTTCTTGTTCCAATTCGAATCTCAAGAGGGTCTACTTAAGGTGTTGGACGGGGGTCCTAGGTTCATTCGATCAAAACCCATCTTCTTGCATAATTGGGTAGCTAATTCTAAATTGGAAAAGGAGGTTATTTCTAAGGTACCGGTTTGGGTACGTTTTCACAAAGTTCCTGCGGTATTATATTCTGAAGCTGGGATTAGTTTGATTGTTGAACAAGTGGGACGACACATGCGATTTGATGAGGCAACGCATGCTATGTGCATTAACCCATGGGGTCGATATTCTTATGCACGATGTCTTATTGAGTTATCTGCTGTTCAGGATGTTTTGGAATTTATTGAAGTTTTCAATTTTATTTGAGTTGTGATGTATTGTATTTTTATTGCTAGTCATCGTTTGTATTTAGATCTGGTAGTTATAAGAATGGCCTGTCATTCTTATATAGTGGTAGTGGTAGTGTCCTTAGGGACTTCGATGAGAGACTCACTCTCTTCCATTGTACTTAAACGTTTTTTTTTTTTTTTTTTTTTTTTTTTTTTTTTTTTTTTTTACAAAAAGTTAAAATATATTAAATAAAATGGAAAGTTATATACAAACAAAAGCACAAGAGGAGAAAAAGAATAGGACAACCCCTATCACAATTCACTCTTGCCTAGAAACAAAAGTACCAAAAATAACAATAGACAAAGACCAAACTGATAACAACTATGCTGCAAATACAAAAGAAAACAAATAACCAAAACTGCAAGTCCATAACCATAAACAACCCTCTGAAATCAAATTTAGAATAGAGACAGCTTGATCTAGAACTACTTGTGAACTCTGAATACATGGGAAACTCCAAAGGAATCAACCAAAAGAGCTCCAAACATCACCATTCACAAGCAGTCCATAGAAAGCAAAGACTAAACCTGAAAGCAGGGGAGAAAATGCATACAAAAGGGACCAAATGCAGCAGAAACCACAAGTGTAATAACCAAATAGAACCAGATAATCAAAACACCTAAACAGCATCAATCACCATGATCTTTGAAGATATTCAGTACTTGTAAACTTCAGCATCAGGCCTCAATACACTCTTGCCAGGAAAAGGAATAATCTTCAGCATAACAACACCAGACAGAATTGCCAAAGGAAGCATCCAGGTCTGCATAGCTTGAAACTCAGATCTGGAAATGGATGAATCACCAATAACATCAATCATCCAAACACATTGTCTCGTTAAAAAACCTTGCCAAATAAAAACCCTGTGGGAAAACTTTGAGCAAGGAAAAAGAGTACAAGGTAAATACGCGTTAGAGTACCAAAAGATCAAATCAAATAAAGTGCAACTCCTGCTAACACAAATCACCCCATACCCCAACCAAGAATCAAAGAACTCCCTAACCATAGTAATGAACAGAATGATATTCAAACTAAACCCATACCCAAACCTGACAATCAAAAAATCAGCTAATATCCAGAAATCAAACCAAACCATGGGAAACCACAGAGGAAAACAGTCAATGCAATCAAAACCATAGATATCGGCATTACTCCAAAACCTAATAGTCCTCAGCAGGCCCTCCTTAGGGATGAAATAAACCAAAATCCATGCAAGATAATTGACTGAATTCTTGTTAGCCATCCAAATACTCCCTTTAACCAGGTAAACAGAACCATCACCATCATCACAATCAAAAATTTGATTGCAATTCCAAAACCCGGTACCTGGACAGAACCAACAGACCCACCACACACGAAAATCAACGAGCCTGTAAGCAAATAAACAATATCGAGAAGTGATATGACAATATATAAAACAAGGATTCAAAATAGGCCTAAACCACAGATTATACCAAACACCATGATGCAACAATGATCTGTTCATGTATCTGAAATAGATCATGTGCATAAGTAACATGAACCAAGTATTAAGTAACACCATAATCACCATAATGACTCCTACTACCATCACAGAACTGATTGCCACCATTATCACCATTTGTAGTCTTCAACGGAATCTTCCAGACTAAAGCAGCCCTCCTTGCTTCCAAACATTGCTTGATTTTCAGACCCATCAATTTATGCCTCACCGTATCCACAATAATCTTAAAAAGAGTCTCGTCAGTCCTGAAATCTCTTTGAAAAATCCTTATATTGCGTTCTTGCCATAAGAAATACACCACAGCACCAAAGACTAACCACTGAATGACACTCCAAATGGAGTTGTTAGCAGTCTTAATAGACAAACCTGAAACCACTTCAGCCCAATTACATGACAAATCCTCAAGCTTACATAACGGCTTCAAATTATCCCACACCATTTTAGAGAACTCACATTTAAAAAACAGATGACAATGAGTCTCATCTTCATTATTGCAAAGAGGACACAGAACACTAGATACATTAAACCATTTGGAAATTCTATCAGTAGTTTTAAGTCTGCCACGCATTGCCATCCAAAGCACAAAGGCGTGCCTAGGAATACATTGAGTAAACCAAATAAGCTTATACCAAATAACCTTAGGGCTGTCTAATCTTAAAGCTTTCCATGCTTCCTTAACAGTAAACACCACCTCCTTATTCTTTTTATTAATCCATAATACCTTATCCTCAAAATCATCAATTAAAATCGGAACAGGAACATTTAAAACTTCACCAAATAAACCATTCCAATCTATAGGCCATTTCCATCCATTATTGTCAATCCAATCAGCAACCTTATCATTCACATTAAAGCCATGCTCAACAAGAAAACTATGAGTGATAATCTTGCACAAAGGACCGTTAACGTGCCATTTATCAAACCACATAGAGCAATTCTTACCATTGCCTAACTTATACGCAACAAAAGAGCGAATCTTATCCCTAAGGCTTAATATCTGATTCCATCCTGATGCACCATGCTCAAAACTAACATTAAACCAAATATTTCTATCTTTAACCCTATACGCATGAACCCATTTAACCCAAAGAGAGTCCTTCTTACAAATGACATTCCAAAGATATTTTCATATTAAAGCCTCATTCATGAGTCTGAGTGGTTTAAGACCAAGACCACCCTGACTTTTGGGTTTGCAAATATCATTCCACGAAACACAAGCAATACCACTGCCATCACCCCCGCCAGACCACAAAAAGTTCATACAAATCTTGTCAATACCGTCACAGACATGGGTAGGAAGTAAGAACATGGATGCCCAATAAATATGAAGAGAAGAAAGCACAGAAGATATTAACTGAAGCCTACCAGCAAACGATAACGTTTTGTTTCTCCAATCATTAATCCGGTTTTTCACTTTTTGAATCAAATCTCTACAATCTTCATTAGTAATCTTCTTACCAGACAGTGGAATACCCAAATATTTCAAAGGAAGAGTACCAATTTTGAAAGGCATTGCAAGCAAAATTCTATTCCTAATAGGATCGGGAACGCTTCCAAAAGAGGCAACACTCTTGGATAAACTAGGAAATAGGCCAGAACACATAGCAAATTCATCTAATGCTCTCCTAAGAATACAAGCAGAAATCTCGTCACCATGGCAAAGAAGTAATAGATCGTCCGCAAAACACAAATGGGTCAGATGGAGCTTGTGACAACCCAAATGATATCTAAACCTATCATCTCTCCTAATCTGCCTCTTAATCATCAAATTAAATACTTCCATAACAATAGTAAATAAATAAGGCGAAATCGGATCTCCTTGCCTAAGACCACGCCTACTTTTAAAGAAACCATGTAATTCACCATTAACACATATAGAAAAGGAAGCAGATGTAAGACATACCATAATCCAATGAATCATGGAACTGTGGAATCCAAATTGCACAAGAACCGTCTTCAAAAAATCCCAATTCACCGTATCGTACGCCTTCTGGATATCAACCTTAAACGCACACTTACTAGAAGTACGCTTCCAGTTATACCCCTTCAAGAACTCCTGAGCTAATAATATGTTGTCACTAATCTGCCGTCCCGGAATAAACGCACTTTGGTTGCAGTCAATCAAACTACAAAGACCCTCTTTCAAACGGTTAGTGATAACTTTACTTATGCACTTATAAATGACATTCCCACATGCAATGGGACGATAATCAGACACCTTCAATGGAACCTGCAACTTAGGTTTTAGAGATATAACATTAGCATTGAATTCACCAAGCAACTTACCCGAACTGAAAAACTCTTTTACTGCAGCACACACATCGACACTGACAATACTCCAAGCAGCTTTAAAGAACTTAGATGTGTAACCGTCCGGGCCAGCAGCTTTGTCATCATCGAGACTAAACATCGCATCTTTGATTTCAATATCAGAAATAGGTCTGATCATACTAACAGCAACATCAGGATCAAGCTTCTTAATGAACAGATCATCACAGTCATCTAAAGGAATCACATCATCTTCAGCCCCCAAAAAACGCTCAAAATGATTAACAAAACATCCTGGAACATCATCACCATAAAATTTATTACCCTGATCATCACAAACCAACTGAATCCTACTCTTATTAATCCTACTCTTGAGCACATTATGAAAATAAGAAGTATTCTGATCGCCATCTTTCAACCATTGAACCTTGGTTTTTTGTCTAAGTAAACTAGCCTCATCCCTAACGGCTTCCTGATAAGCTTTACAAAACACATACTCTTCTTCTCTAAGGCTAGGATTATTAGGCTCCTTATCCAACTCACGCTGAATTCTCTTAAGTTCAACCCTCAAAGCCTTAACCTCATTAAAAACATTACCATTGACCCTATTCATATTTCTCAAAAATCTTTTCATATTTTTCAGCCTTCTAACCAAAATAAACATCCGAAACCCTTGAACATCAACACCCCAATTATCTCTAACAGTGGGAATAAAAGACTCCTTATCCGCCAAAAAATTAGCAAAATGAAAAGACTTAGGTTTTCTATGTCTGGCTAAAGGATAATTCAGAACCACAAGACAATGATCCGAAGTCATAAATGGCAAAAACTCAGCGAAACAATTATCAAAGGAAGAGATAAAACTTAAGTTACCCAGAGCTCTATCTAATTTTTTAAGGATACCAGAATTAGGATCAAGCCGTTTTTGAATCCAAGTATAAAACATACCTTTACTCGCTATATCATCAAGCTCCAACGTTTCCAAACACACTCTGAAATCTTCCATCTCACCATCTCTAGCAGCATTAAGATCAGAACAATCCCCAATATTAAGCGCAACATTAAAATCACCTAGAAGAATCCACGGCTCACCATTAACAATGCTGCTATGATCCACCAGGTTCTTCCATAACACCCGTCTTTCATTTCCTTTATTTTTAGCATAAATAAATGACACAAATTGTTTCCTGTTATCATGAAACAGATTAACAACAAAATGCATAGCTTGATCAGAATATGAAATCAGATTGGAATCAATAACATTAGAATCCCACCCAACCATAATTCTGCAAACACCTCTGCATTCCACCATATTCGACACCCAATTCCAATTACCGAAAATATTATCCCCCACTGTCTTAATAAATTTTTTCCTAAGATGAGTTTCCACAATAGCACACATGCCTAAACCCTCTTCTCTAATAAGCGAAATAACCTCATCTTGTCTATCAGTAGTAGACAGCCCACGCACATTCCAAGCACCTATTTTAATACTCATTGAATAATAGATTCGTGTGATGCAGGCCCACCACTAGCTTGAACCAAAGAACTATCAATGTCATTAACAACTTCATTCTGTGTCATAAAACTCACAGAACCAGTAGTAACCTCTTCCACTTCATCAACAGAAAGAGAGCCACCCATCGCAGAATTCTGACCATTGACCCGATCACTCTTAGTCTCCTTACATCTAGCTAAATAATATTCCATCATATCATCAGACCAAATATCCTTATGCTCTTCATCCAGAGGTTTGTTAGATAACAAAAATAGGTCCACTTCACAGAACCGTTTTTCTTTAAGTAACGCCTCCACTTTAAACAATTCAGCTTTATACGCATCAGCATAAAATTTACTATATGAAGCATCCATACTCAAATTATTAGTTACCCCCAAACTTTTCACCATTTTTTCAGCCTTAAATTTAGCATTGTTATTCATGTTCCTATTAAGAAAAACAATTTGACTAGACAGACCTTTGATTTTAAAATCCAATTGTTGTGCAGGTGAACCAGACCTCATAACTCTGTCATTCCATTTGTCTGTGTAAAATTTAACCATATCATCAGACCAATCCTGAGTATCACTCTCCAAAATTAGAACACCAGAACTACAAGCACGCTCCACTTGAGCTTTCACCTTATTCCACACTTCAGTATCCTCACTAGTATTATCATGATCCAAAACGTCAAACCGATTACTCGTACTAACATTCTTAGCCCCCAATATAACTTTAGAACTACCAGTATCACTATTAGAATTATCATTACCCTTTCTGTTATTAAGCTTAATAGCCGTATTCTTTTTCTGCACATTCTTTAAAACATCACTATTACCACTAGTACCAATACCAGTCTTTCCACTAACACCCTGACCAACTTGACTTTTACCCTTATCACCAGGCTTCCCATTATCATTCAAAACTACGCTATCATCCACATTACCAATATTACCACCATTAACAGGTTCCGACATCTTACTATCCTCCTTAGTACCCATATTGCCCACCTTAACTGTATTGTTATCATTAGACCTACTAGCATACACACCTCTTTTAACTTGATAGCCACCAGAAACACCTTGTGCATTAACCCCAGAAACATTACCATTATTAGTATTATTATTATTAGACCTACTCGCATCATTATTACTATTGTTACCAGCATTAAAACCACCACCCCTATTCCCATTAAACACTCTTCTTCCATAATACCCACTGCCATTGCCTTGACGAACATTAATCCCATTACCCTTGTTTCTATGATTACCCACAGTAGTCCAACCCTCATCACTGTTACCATTACCTATATCAGCATTCTTATTCCCATTCCCAGTATCCGTAGGTTTCACATTCTCCCCATCCTTGTTAACACTCTTGGCCACATTAACTTTGTTCTTACAATCACTACGATAATGACTAAAAACTTTGCATTCCTCACACCTTGGTGGAACCCAGTCATGTTCAACCCTTAACCTTAATATCTTACCCAAACTTTCATACCAAAGTTCAACAGAATTAACAGCAGGTTTCTTAGAGTCAATCTCTACCAATACCCTAGCAAAAGATGCCCTGCCATACGGTTTGTCACAAATAGAAGTAGTCATACGATCCATAATGATTGGGCCACCAATTCTGCTCACAATTCTACTAATACCCTCAACATTCCACGCCTCTAATGGGATATCAAAAATTTTAACCCAAACAGGAACCTTAGTAACTTCAGGCCTAGACATACATAAACCCGGTTCCCATTTACAAACAAAGGTTTATTATCAACCAACCATGGACCGTTTTCAATAACCTGCTCCATACCATCCTTTGACTTAAAACTAAAGAAGCACATACCATTTTGATTCATGAACACCTGGTCTAATTGATACAATCTCCACATCCTCTTCAAATGGAATACTAAATCTCTGTAATTCATTCTAAAACCAACAAAAAATCCAACCACAGTATTTCCCCATTTCTTACACCCCTCTTCCAAAACCGCATCCATCTTAACAACTTCCCTCCCCTCACCAATCACAGACGGAGGGACATAATGAAGTTTATTATTACTATTGCCACCAAAACCTCTAGAAACCGCTTCACAAAAAGACCTATTACTCTTTTCCGCCACTTTATCCACCATAACCGTATCCTTAACCACACTATTCTTAACACCACTAGATTCCCCAGCTTCAAAATTACTTACCTCACCATTACCTCTAGCTAAACCACTGACATTACCACTAACCTTAAACATACCCGGCACCCTAACATCCCCAAAACTAACCTTAGAAGGACTATTCGGCTTTTTCAACACAGGTTTAGGTTTAGGATT
The DNA here is from genome assembly GCA_030686995.1 of Artemisia argyi. NCBI lineage: Eukaryota > Viridiplantae > Streptophyta > Magnoliopsida > Asterales > Asteraceae > Artemisia > Artemisia argyi. The sequence continues at coordinate 52,305,454 of CM060704.1, forward strand.
CAACACTGGGTTATCCTCCACAGGCACTGGAATATCAGGCATAATATTACTAGCATTAGACACATTAACATTACCCACATTACCCACATCACCAACAGGCTTAACACTAACATCAACAGACTCATTGTTCAGACTTTTAGCAATTTCATCAATAATGTCTTTATTACTAACATCACAATCAAATGAAATATTATTATCCTTACCAGAATTCACCTTACCAGCCTCAGAACCATCACCAACACTACCCCCATCATCAATACCAGAACATGAGCCTCCAAAATCCTCACTACCCTCCACAGACTCAGAAGCCCCATCATCACATTCCAAATCATCCGTATCCATTGCTTCCATATTACCCCGAGAAGCAGATCTAGTCTTCTTAGAGTATAGATTCCTAGGAACCTTAGATAACATATTAGTATGTTTCATAGCAGATTTACTCATAGGATTCATGGTTCGAGTTGTTTTTTTGGGTTTAAGAGATGAATCCGTCCTATGAGAGGACGGATTAGTGTTAGGATCAGGGTTTGAATCCATGAAGATTAATGAAACAAATTCATTAAAAAACGATGAACAGTAGAGTGGTAGTTTATAACGGAAAAATGAAATTAAAAAAGGCGGATTGTGTGAAACTGATGAATTAAAGAGAATAAGGACACAGATCTACAGTGAATGGATTAAACAAATAAGATTGTATTAAAAATAAAATGGATTTAAGAGTATAGATGAACAGGAAATACGTATGAAACCCTAGGTTCCAAAATCGCCCATAGTAGTGTGTGAAAGTACTTAAACGTTTTTGATTAATGTATTTTACCGGGTGCAGGATTACTCCCCTTTACCCATACCTCTACCTAATGGTAAGGGCCATTATATGGAATACATTGATATTGAGTATGAATGGTGGCCTACTCGCTATTCACATTGCAAGATTTTCAGCCATGAGGTAGAAGCATGTCAAGTTTTGAAACGAAAAGTTGATCCGGGGTCAAATGATGATGGTGTAAGTGCTAAGGAGAAAGTTCACAATAAGAAGGCTGGGAAAAAGGTGGATAAACCTCAACAAGGTTCTTGGGTTTTAAAACCTAAGTCTACTTTTATTTAAAGACCTGTTTCTAAGCCGAGTTCTAGTAAGGTCACTAAATGGATCTGATTCATTGCGAAAGTCGATAATGGCTCCCTAAACGCATTCTCACTTGATGAGAGCAATTGCCCATTATATGATGATAGTCGTTGTCCCTAATGCTTGCACACTTGCTAAGAGCAATTGTCACTTACATGATGAGATCCGTTGTCCCTAAAGGCTAACTTTATGAGGGCAATTTCACCCTTACATATTAAGAGCCATTATCCCAAAAGGCTCACTTGTTGAGAGCAATTGTTCCATACTTTATGGGATCCGTTGTCCCTAAACACTTGCTCACTTGATGAGAGCAATTGCCCTACACATAATGATAGCCATTGTCCCTAATGCTTACACACTCGATAAGAGCAATTGTCACTCACATGATGAGATCCGTTGTCCCTAAATGCTAACTTTATGAGGGCAAGTTGTCCCTTACATAATAAGAGCCCTTGTCCCTAAAGGCTCACTTGTTGAGAGCAATTGTACCTTAGTTTATGGGATCCGTTTTCCCTAAACGCTTGCTCACTTGATGAGAGCAATTGCCCTTTTCATGATGATAGTCGTTGTCCCTAATGCTTGCACACTGGAAAAGAGCAATTGTCACTTACATGATGAGATCCGTAGTCCCTAAAGCCTAACTTTATGAGGTCAATTTGTCCCTTACATATTAAGAGCCGTTATCCAAAAAGGCTCACTTGTTGAGAGCAATTGTACCTTTACTTTATGGGATCCGTTGTCCCGAAACACTTGCTCACTTGATGAGAGCAATTGCCCTTTACATGATGATAGCCATTGCCCCTAATGCTTACACACTCGATAAGAGCAATTGTCACTTACATGATGAGATCCGTTGTCCCTAAAGGCTAACTTTATGAGGGCATTTTGTCCCTTACATAATAAGAGCCGTTGTCCCTAAAGGCTCACTTGTTGAGAGCAATTCTACCTTACTATATGGGATCCATTTTCCCTAAATGCTTGCTCACTTTATGAGAGCAATTGCCCTTTACATGATGATAGTTGTTGTCACTAATGCTTGCATACTTTATAAGAGCAATTGTCACTTGCATGATGAGATCCGTTGTCCCCAAACACTAACTTTAAGAGGGCCATTTGTCCCTTAAATAATAAGAGCCGTTGTCCCTAGAGTGTCACTTGTTGAGAGCAAGTGTACCTTACTTTATGGGATCCGTTGTCCCTAAACGCTTCCTCACTTAATGAGAGCAATTGCCCTTTACATGATGATAGCCAATGTCCCTAATGCTTATACACTCAATAAGAGCAATTGTCACTTACATGATGAGATCCGTTGTCCCTAAAGGCTCACTTGTTGAGAGCAATTGTACCTTAGCTTATGGGATCCGTTGTCCCTAAAGGCATTCTCACTTGATGAGAGCAATTGCCCTTTATATGATAGTCGTTGTCCCTAATGCTTGCACACTTGATAAGAGCAATTGCCACTTACATGATGAGATCCGTTGTCCCTAAAGGCTAACTTTACGAGGGCAATTTCACCCTTACATATTAAGAGCCGTTATCCCAAAAGGCTCACTTGTTGGGAGCAATTGTACCCTACTTTATGGGATCCGTTGTCCCTAAACACTTGCTCACTTGATGAGAGCAATTGCGCATTAGGGACAACGGCTATCATCATGTAAAGGGCAATTGCTCTCATCAAGTAAGCAAGCGTTTAGGTACAACGGCTCCCATAAAGTATTGCTCTCAAGAAGTGAGCCTTTAGGGACAATGGCTCTTATCATGGAAGGGATAAATTGCCCTTATGAAGTTAGCCTTTAGGGACAAGGATCTCATCATGAAAGTGACAATTGCTTTTATCAAGTGTGCAAGCATTAGGGACAACGACTATCATCATGTAGAGGGCAATTGCACTCATCAAGTGAGCAAGCGTTTAGGGACAACGACTCCCATAAAGTAAGGTACAATTGCTCTCAACTTGTAAGCCTTTAGGGACAACGGCTCTTATCATGGAAGGGATAAATTACCCTTATATAGTTAGCCTTTAAAGACAACAGATCTCATCATGTAAGTGACAATTCCTCTTATCAAGTGTTGAAGCATTAGGGACAACGACAATCATCATGTAAAGGGCAATTGCTCTCATCAAGTGAGCAAGCGTTTAGGGACAACGGCTCCCATAAAGTAAGGTAAAATTGCTCTTAACAGGTGGGCCTATAGGGATAACGGCTCTTAACATGGAATGGACGAATTGACCTTATAAATTTAGCCTTTAAAGACAACGGATCTCATCATGTATGTGACAATTCCTCTTATCAAGTGTGCAAGCATTAGGGACAATGGCTATCATAATGTAAAGGGCGATTGCTCTCATCAAGTGAGCAAGCGTTTAGGGACAACGACTCCCATAAAGTATGGTACAATTGCTCTCAACAAGTGAGACTTTAGGGACAACGGATCTCATCATGAAATAGACAATTGCTTTTATCAAGTGTGCAAGCATTAGGGACAACGGCTATCATCATGTAAAGGGCAATTGCTCTCATCAAGTGAGCAAGCATTGAGGGATAACGGATCCCATAAGTAAGGTACAATTGCTCTAAACAAATGAGCCTTTAGGGACAATGGCTCTTATCATGGAAGGGATAAATTGCCCTTATAAAGTTAGCCTTTAGAGACAACGGATCTCATCATGTAAGTGACAATTCTTCTTATCAAGTGTGGAAGTATTAGGGACAACGGCAATCATCATGTAAAGGGCAATTGCTCTCATCAAGTGAGCAAGCGTTTAAGGACAACAGCTCCTATAAAGTAAGGTACAATTGCTCTCAACAGGTGATCCTATAGGGACAACGGCTCTTAACATGGAAGGGACAAATTGACCTTATAAATTTAGCCTTTAGAGACAACGGATCTCATCATGTATGTGACAATTCCTCTTATCAAGTGTGCAAGCATTAGGGACAACGGCTATCATCATGTAAAGGGCAATTGCTCTCATCAAGTGAACAAGCGTTTTGGGACAACAGCTCACATAAAGTAAGGTACAATTGCTCTCAACAAGTGAGCCTTTAAGGACAACGGCTCTTATCATGGAAGGGATAAATTGCCCTTATAAAGTTAGCCTTTAGAGACAACGGATCTCATCATGTAAGTGACAATTTCTCTTATCAAGTGTGGAAGCATTAGGGACAACGGCAATCATCATGTAAAGGGCAATTGCTCTCATCAAGTGAGCAACCGTTTAGGGACAACGGCTCCCATAAAGTATTGCTATCAACAAGTAAGGTACAATTGCTCTCAACAAGTGAGCCTTTAGGGACAACAAATATCATCATGTAAAGGGCAATTGCTCTCATAAAGTGAGCAAGCATTTAGGGAAAATGGATCCCATAAAGTAAGGTACTATTGCTCTCAACAACTGAGCCTTTAGGGACAACGGCTCTTATTATGTAATGGACAAAATGCCCTCATAAAGTTAGCCTTTAGGGACAACGGATCTCATCATGTAAGTGACAATTGCTCTTATCGAGTGTGCAAGCATTAGGGACAATGGCTATCATCATGTAAAGGGAAATTGCTCTCATCAAGTGAGCAAGTGTTTCGGGACAACGGTTCCCATAAAGTAAAGGTACGATTACTCTCAACAAGTGAGCCTTTTGGGATAACGGCTCTTAATATGTAAGGGACAAATTGACCTCATAAAGTTAGCATTTAGGGACAACGGATCTCATCATGTAAGTGACAATTGCTCTTTTCAAGTGTGCAAGCATTAGGGACAACGGCTATCATCATGTAAAGGGCAATTGCTCTCATTAAGTGAGCAAGCGTTTAGGGAAGACGGATACCATTAACTAAGGTACAATTGCTCTCAACAATTAAGCCTTTAGGGACAACGACCATTATTATATAAGGGACAAATTGCCCTCATAAAGTTAGCCTTTAGGGACAACGGATCTCATCGTGAAAGTGACAATTGCTCCTATCGAGTGAGTAAGCATTAAGGACAATGGCTATCATCATGTAAAGGGCAATTGCTCTCATAAAGTAAGCAAGTGTTTAGGGAAAATGGATCCCATAAACTAAGGTACAATTGCTCTCAACAAGTAAGCCTTTAGGGACAACGGCTCTTATTATGTAAGGGACAAATTGCCCCCATAAAGTTAGTCTTTAGGGACAACGGATCTCATCATGTTAGTGACAATTGCTCTTATCGAGTGTGTAAGGATTAGGGACAATGGCTATCATTATGTAAAAGGCAATTGCTCTCATCAAGTGAACAAGTGTTTAGGGACAACGGATCCAATAAAGTAAGGCACAATTGCTCTCAACAAGTGAGCCTTTTGGCATAACGGCTCTTAAGTTGTAAGGGTGAAATTGGCCTCCTAAAGTTAGCCTTTAGGGACAACGGATCTGATCATGTAAGTGATAATTGCTCTTATCAAGTGCGCAAGCATTAGGTACAACGGCTATCATCATGTAAAGGGCAATTGCTCTCATCAATTGAGAATGCGTTTAGGGAAAACGGATCCCATTAACTAAGGTAAAATTGCTCTCAACAAGTGAGCCTTTAGGGACAAAGGCTCTTATTATTTAAGGGGCAAATTGCCTTCATAAAGTTAGTCTTTAGGGACAACGGATCTCATCATGTAAGTGACAATTGCTCTTATCGAGTGTGTAAGCATTAAGGACAAGGCTATCATCATGTAAAGGGCAATTGCTCTCATCAAGTGAGCAAGTGTATAGGGACAACGGATCCCATAAAGTAGGGTACAATTGCTCTCAACAAGTGAGCCTTTTAGGATAACGGCTCTTAATATGTAAGGGTGAAATTGCCCTCATAAAGTTAGCCTTTAGGGACAACGGATCTCATCATGTAAGTGACAATTGCTCTTATCAAGTGTGCAAGCATTAAGGACAACGACTATCATCATGTAAAGGGCAATTGCTCTCATCAAGTGAGAATGCGTTTAGGGAAAACGGATCCCATAAGCTAAGGTACAATTGCTCTCAACAAGTGAGCCTTTAGGGACAAAGGCTCTTGTTATGTAAGGGACAAATTACCCTTGTTCGTGGGATGATTACAAGAACTGTTCTGGTCTTGTGATCGTTTGGTGGTTATGGGATGTTAGAGTTGGTAAACTCTAGTGGTGTGGATTGTTCCTATTATTGTTGGATGTTTGTTCGTGATCTTGATCCTATTGCTCTGCTGGTCATCATTCTGTTTGGATTAGGGTTTCGATTTATTTCATGATGCCCGTTTGATCTGCTGTGTCGATGGTGATGTTAGGGTTTCCTAAACCCTATATTGCGGATCGTTATTGGGTGGATGTTTGTTAGGGTTTCCTTATACCCTAGTTCTCGTACTGTGGTATGGCAATGAAACCGTACCGTGGTGGTCAATGTGGTATGGTGAATGGTGCTGGTTCGCTTGCTGTACTAGACCTGCTATAGTTGATCGAGTTGTTGTGCTTGTGTGGGTTTTTTCCCTCGGTTTATTGCATGGTTCTCTTGTGTTTGCTGGTTTGATTATCATGGTGTCCTTTTCATGGGATATTGAATTTGGCTGCTTGGAAGGGGACCGTGTCATGTAGGTTAAGTTTAAAGGGTAACTTATTCAAAAATCCTTGACTCATTTCAATAGGAATGTCACTATTTTCTATTGACCGTTTATGGGTGGATCGATCTTTTGTTTGGCTTATATATTCTCTGTTGATCGATGTTGCTCTATTTGCTGTTAGTTAGGGTCAGCAAACCCTATGTTCGTCTACGACTGATCGAGATACAATGGTTTTCATTCTTAGCTTAAGTTTCCTTCATTTTGAAACTTGTAGTAGATGAGGTATTGGATCGAGTTGTAGTGTTGGTTTGGTTCAGATTGAATCAATGAAGATCGGTGTAGTTGTTGGATCATTTGTGTGGATTGGCACTTTCTTTCCTACTATGGTTTCGGCTGCATCGTTGAAGGTTATGGACTTCTATGACGACATGAGAAGATTCAAGTTTATACTTGATGTTTTTATTTTGTAATCTGATAGTCGTTGTAGTTTTATGTTCATGTATTTGTTATAAGAGTGGTTTCTCTTATAGGTGGTTAGTGGTAAGTTATAAGAATGGTTTGTCATTCTTATATTTGTGTCTGTAAGTGTCCTAGGGGACTTGAGATGAGGGGTGTACGCCTTCATCCTTTGTACTTCAACGTTTTTTGGATAATATATTTTACCAGGGTGTTTTAACCCTTTTACCCAAAAAAAAGAAAAATTGCCCTCATAAAGTTAGCCTTTAGGGACAACGGATCTCATCATGTAAGTACAATTGCTCTTATCGAGTGTGTAAGCATTAGGGACATTGTCTATCATCACGTAAAGGGCAATTGCTCTCATTAAGTGAGGAAGCGTTTAGGGACAACGGATTCCATAAAGTAAGGTACACTTGCTATCAACAAGTGACACTCTAGGGACAACGGCTCTTATTATTTAAGGGACAAATGGCCCTCTTAAAGTTAGCATTTTGGGACAACGGATCTCATCATGCAAGTGACAATTGCTCTTATCAAGTGTGCAAGCATTAGGGACAACAAATATCATCATGTATAGGGCAATTGCTCTCATAAAGTGAGCAAGCATTTAGGGAAAATGGATCCCATAAAGTAAGGTACTATTGCTCTCAACAAGTGAGCCTTTAGGGACAACGGCTCTTATTATGTAATGGACAAAATGCCCTCATAAAGTTAGCCTTTAGGGACAACGGATCTCATCATGTAAGTGACAATTGCTCTTATCGAGTGTGTAAGCATTAGGGACAATGGCTATCATCATGTAAAGGGCAATTGCTCTCATCAAGTGAGCAGAGTAATTGTACCTTTACTTTATGGTCATGAGAGTCAGGTTGCAACTTACAAAGAGGACACAACAACGGGTCCGCATTATAAGCATCTTGATGCCTAATCAAGTCTTGAGTCCGTAACCGCCTTTTCATAACTAACCACAAATGAAATGCATGTCTCGGAATCCGATGAGAAAACCAAACCAGGTGATACCAATCAACATTAATACCCCGAGACCTAATGCAATCCCAAACCAAAGAAACCGAAAATGGTCTAAACACCCCATCACTTGAACGCCACCATAACGAATCATCCAAATTATCCACCAACTATGCTCCTGATATTGCTACGCATGAATTTAAAGAATGTGTATTGAATATGGAGGTATCGGATATTAATAGTACGGGGCTGCATTTTACATGGAATCAAAAACCAAGAGGCTCTCATGGAACGTTAAAGAAGATTGATAGAATTATGGGTAATTTAAAGTTTGGTGATGATTTCCCAGGTTCGTTTGCTATTTTCCAACCTTACCGTATTTCAGATCATTCTCCTTGTGTCCTTCGTATCCCTCAGGTGGCTAAACTCAAACCTAAACCTTTCAAGTTCTCTAATTTTCTGGTGCATAAAGAGGGCTTTATTGATATTGTTACTTCGGGGTGGAATCTTAGTGTAAATGGATGTGCTATGTATCGTGTTGTTAAACGTTTGAAGGGGCTGAAATCTTCTTTTCGTAAGCTTTTGTATAACCAAGGTAACCTTCACGAGAGGGTTACTAGTCTTCGTAAGGAGTTAGATGAGGTACAAAGTGCTATTGATAAAGACCCATTTAATTCAGCCCTTCGGGAAGATCATGCTCATTACCTTCTTGCTTTTAAGGAGGCAATATTAGATGAGGAACGGTTTTTAAAGCAAAAATCTAAAGTTCAATGGCTTCATGCAGGTGACTCTAATACGGCTTACTTTCATAATGTTGTTAAAAGTAAATGTGCTCGTAATCAAATTGATGTGGTTCGGGATGCGGCTAATGTTTTGTTTCTCATTGTGAGCAGTTTCTGGGTATTGAAGGGGATTGTTCCCCTCTTGTTGATCATGATTTATTCTCTAATGTTCTTAATCCTCAAATGGCTGATTTTATGGTGAGAGATGTTACGGATTCTGAAATTAGGGAAGCCATTTTTTCGATGGGGGACGATAAAGCTCCTTGGCTGGACGGGTACACTGCTGCTTTCTTTAAGAAAGCATGGAATGTTGTGGGGCTTGATGTCACATATGCTATTCGGGATTTCTTTTCTAATGGTAAGCTTCTTAAGGAAATAAACCACACGATTATATCTCTGATTCCTAAAGTGTCCACCCCGTCTAAGATTACTGATTATAGGCCTATCTCTTGTTGCAATGTGTTGTTTAAATGCATTAGTAAAATAATTGCGAATCGTGTTAAAGATTGTCTTGGTCATCTGGTTAGTATTAACCAATCTGCGTTTGTTCCTTGGCGGCGTACTTCTGATAATATTTTGCTTACCCAAGAACTTATGAGGAATTATCATAGAGGGAGAGGTCCGCCTAGATGTGCTTTTAAAGTGGATATTCAAAAGGCGTATGATACGGTTGATTGGGCTTTTCTTAGGTCTATTCTGATTGGTTTTGGTTTCCATCCTAAAATGGTCGATTGGATTATGGTTTGTGTTTCAACTACATCGTATTCCATATGTGTTAATGGGTATCTCCTTACTTGTTTACTTTTTTTTTTTTTGGGTAAAGGGGAGTAATCCTGCACCCGGTAAAATACATTAATCAAAAACGTTTAAGTACAATGGAAGAGAGTGAGTCTCTCATCGAAGTCCCTAAGGACACTACCACTACCACTATATAAGAATGACAGGCCATTCTTATAACTACCAGATCTAAATACAACTAACGATGACTAGCAATAAAAATACAAAAATAAAATTGAAGTCTTTCTAGTCATCCTATCGATCCAGATCATAAACATGCGAACTTCCAGCTTCAACAAATTGCGTCTTCTATTAGTATTATGCAAAACATAATCTAATAACCTAATAAGAGTGACTTCCGTAGCAAATGAATTTGAAGCATAAACATGGTCTTAGCGACCCAACCTCCAGCATATCCGAGCTTGAACCAATCTTCCAACAAATCCGAGTGACACACAAGAAGACTACCATGATCAAGTCAATGCAAATTTCCATAGCAAATGCTAACCCACAAACCAGGTCGACAATGACCAATCTGTATTAGACCCATACGAAAGCAACAAAGGGTTAACAAATCCAAACAACCAATACCAAATCAATCCGTACACAACATCACCAATTTGAACAGCCAAGAAAGATGAGACAGGAATCACTTGAAAGCTCTCAAACCATAGCATTATGTGTACACAATCATAGGGCTGAAAGTGCCCTAACATCCAATTCAATCACTCTCTCAACCCACTTCCAAAAAACGCCACATGAACATTCATCAAGAAGAACCATGAAAACTACCAGCAAAGCATGAACAAAACCCTAAATAGGGTTTACTCCCATGAAGAATCGTAAACATAACCAAAATTCTGTTTTTACGTTTAAGCATCACCAATGAAAACCCTAAATCGACCTCACAGATAGCCGACTAAGGGTATCCAACCAGAATCGATCAACATATAATAAAGCAATAACCAATAACTTGATCGATCCAATAGAACCAGCAAATCAAAAAAATAACCAAACCCTAAATGAGTTTAGTTAGGAATTAAGCGCCCAGGATAATTCGCACACCAAGAAAAATAAAACCCTAATCAGGATTAGTTGAATTAAAGAAACCATGTGCTCGCATTAGACAAGATCGACCCTTATATATATGTAAATCGATTTAAAAAAACCGACTTATGAATTAAGGGATAGCAGGATCGATTAAAACAAAAAATAAACCGACTTAGGATGGATAATCATGAAAAACGAAACCCTAAAGTCGGTTTAATGATGACCAGCGATTAGAAAACCCTAAAAACGATTTCACCAGATTTCACCCATTAAATAGGGCAAAGATTGATGATTAACGATTAGAGGACAGTTAGGGATACCAATCGCCCCTATAAGAAGATTTCATGAGATAAAAAAGATGATAACAAACAGCCGCCACTTCCCTTGAATAAGAAAACATCCCAAACAACGTATTGCATACCCCATAAACGAATTAAAGGGTAGAGAGGACGTGTAGGGGAGGGTTTTCTGGCTGGAAATTTAGTGGGACTTACTTGTTTACTTTGGTTATGGAGGTTTTAACCCTTATTCTACGGAAAAAGATTGCTAATACGGAGGAGTTTCAGTTTCATCATTTATGTGAGAAGCAACATATTATTAACCTTTGTTTTGCAGATGATCTTTTCTTATTCTCTAGAGGCCACCCAGAATCGGTTAATGTAATTATGCAAGCTTTGGAGGATTTCAAGAATGTTTCGGGTCTTGTTCCGAGTATTCCCAAGAGTACTGCTTTTTTCTGTAATGTTCCTAGTGCCTTGAAAGCTATGATTCTTCAGTCTATGCCATTTGCAGAGGGTTCTCTTCCGGTTAGATATTTGGGCGTTCCTCTCATTTCGTCTCGGCTTCTTTATAGGGATTGTAAGGTTCTTGTGGAGAAATTAGAAGGGCGTGTGAATGATTGGCGTAATAAGTTTCTTTCGTTGGCAGGTAGGCTTCAATTGATCAGATCCGTGTTGTCTTCGATGCATATTTATTGGGCGTCTGTTTTCATCCTTCCTGTTCGTATTATTCATGACTTGGAGCAGCTCATGAGGGATTTCTTATGGTGTCAAGGGGAAATGAAAAGGGGTAAGGCTAAAGTGGCATGGGATTCTGTTTGTATGCCTCAACGTGAAGGTGGTCTTGGTATTCGTAGACTGGCTGATTTTAATATTGCTCTTATGACTACGCATATTTGGAGTATTTTAACTCATAAAGAGTCTTTATGGGTTCAGTGGATTCATTCTTACAAACTTCGTGGTAGGAGTTTTTGGGATGTTCCTTGCTTGGGTGATGTTAGTTGGGGTTGGCGTAAGCTGCTTGCTATTAGACCTAAGGTACGTCCGTTTATTTGGCATATGATCAACAATGGTAGGTCTACTTCTGTTTGGTTTGACATGTGGTGTGATATTAGCCCTATTCGTGATATTCTCACTCCTAGAGACATTAGTCGGGCTGGTCTTACCTTATCGGATTCTGTTTGAGATGTTATTGTTAATGGTTCTTGGAGATGGCCTGCTGATTGGTATTCTAGATTTCCGGATTTAGCTAATCTCCCGGTTCCTAATCTAATTGATGATGCTGATGATGGTTTATTATGGCAGGATTTGGATGGCAATGTTAGACCTTTTTCGGTTGCTTTAGCTTGGGAATCCCTTCGTGCTAGAGCTGATCATGTCGATTGGTTTCAAATACCGTGGTTTCCTCATTGAATTCCTAGGCATGCGGTGCATTTATGGCTTGTTATTAGGCAGAAGTTGAAAATTCAAGATAGACTTCGGGAATCGGATGTTGGGCCTAATGTTGATATAAGTCTCCTTAGATGCCCGCTTTGTGAAATTGTTCCGGATTCTCACCCTCACCTGTTTTTTGAGTGTCCATTTTCTTTGCAGGTTTGGTTGAAGGTTCGGTCTTTATCCGGCATGGATGGGATCTCGCCTTAGTTGGATGATGTCATTGCGTTCATTATTCCTAGGTTATTGCTTGCGGCTACTACATATTACATTTGGATGGAGCGTAATTCTAGGCTTTTTAATCAAAAGAAGTCTAATGTTGATGAAGTGGTCCAAGTTATTGTCTCTACCATTCGGTTGAAGCTGGATACATTCAAGTTCAAGAAGTTAACCACTCGGTCTCGTCTACTGCTGGATAAATGGAAGATTCCAAGTGCTTGTTATTTTCACGAAGGGAGTGCCAGGTAAGGGTTGTACTCTTTTTCCCTAGTCAAAGGTTTTTCCCTTTGGGTTTTTCTTGGAAAGGGTTTTTAAGGAGGCAAACTTCCTGGGTCGCCTTGCTCCCTTCGTGCTTATGGGTGGATGCGGGACGTTCGCTTGATTCAAGATTTTTCTTGTTTTTATACCTAGTTAGGTGCTTTGTAATATAGCTAGGTTTGTTGTGTTTATGGCCTGTCATAAACACTAGTTAATCAAGCATTTGCTTGAGGTTAATGTGGTACTTCAGCCACATTCCATTTGTACTTAACAATTTTTTGGTTATATATTTACCGGGGTTAACCCCTTTACCAAAAAAAAAAACCATTACCATAACCTAACACTCACTAAATCCCTTGCACTCTTAAAATCAGAAAACGCAGAATTTTTGGGTACATTCGCCCACATGAAATCACGAAAATAAAGCTCAACAACTCACACCAAAAATTTACCATGGTCTCTCATAAGAATACAAGCTAATCCCAGAAGGCCATGGACCAATAACACACACAAGTACTCAAAAAAAAAATCAAACTTGTCAACTACTCAAATTCGGATCTGAACGCACACCAAAAAGTTTTAATTAACATAAAACACTTCCACAAGTTTTTATCGCGAATCCTTTTCGTGGTAGTCTATTATAACATAATACTTAACTATTCCAGAAGGGCTAGTCAAAATACCACTCATACAACCACAACTCACCCTCAAACTTTTACCCAAATTCTGTCCCGGTTTGACAGCTTTGACACCTTAACAAAGAAAAATCAAAATACTAACTTCCCGACCTTGAAATCAATCGTGGCTGGACTTTTTTTATTTACACTTCAATTTAGACCTAAAATGTGTGACTTAACCCTTCACCATCTGTTATTTACACTCACATCTTTACAACAATAGTTTTCTGTCCAAACCCTAACACAATAACTAGCATGTTTTACGCTCAATTCTCTTCACCAATCATTAAAATATAATCATTAATTGATCCCAACATGTTTTAATTAATTAATTTATAGAAGTTTACAAACCCTAGATCCATCATACTTAATATTACATGAATTAGATTAATTAACCAATTAATTGAACATAGGGTTTAAAGATTTTACCTTGATTCTTGATTATTGCTTGAAAACTATAAACCCTAATTTTTCCCTCCTCCTTCTCTCCTTGTGGTCGACTCAATTTTACAGGAAAAAGAGTTTTAGGAACTTTGATTTTGTATTTATAATTATTTAGTGGATAATTACCTAACTTAGAGTTGTAATTGGGCTACAATTGGGTCTCTTTTCCCCTGCCCGGTCGATCACCTCCCCCCTACATACATTTTTTTTATTAAATTTATTTATTACACTCAAAACCTTATACTTTTCATATTTTATAAACTCCCAAAACAAAACCTAACGTATTTCGCGATAAACCTTAACTTTTACGACAACCGGAAAAATAATCATTTCAAAACAAAGTTTCCAAAAATAGATTTTCACACTCTTTTATAAGCATGACACATAAAAACAAACTCCTCGTAACTTGCTAACGCTCAATTACTTGAACGAAGACTCGTTACGCAAAAACACAAAAACACCAAAACTACACAAGTTATTCTACACCACAAAGGCGATCAAAATAAACTTATCCAAATATCAACATTACTCACTCACAAAAACAACACCACACAAAGGGATTTAGTGCTAAAACTCACCTATATCACACATATATCACTTCAATCACCTAGGACATACCAAACAAACGTCAATCGAGTCAAGACTATCAGTTAAACTGACCTGCTAAAACCACGGTTGTTACATCCTCTGATTCAAAATTATTTTTTGTAGCGTTAACCATATCTACCGTTGCTGGGCCATCTGTTGGAATATATGAAGCAAAATCCGTGTCGTCAACAAATTCTGTTGTAGCGTCAACAGGTTTTGGGGAACTTTTTGATGGCTCATCCTTCTCTCCATGTTTGGTCCACTTTATGTAAGTTAGATCAATCCCATTCCTGAATAAATGCCACTGCACTGCCTCCACTATTCGGTTTATTTGGTTACAACAGTTTGTACACGGATATGGCATTTTAAGATGAAGTTTATTATGTGACATTTCAAATTTCATGTCATTTATTTTACTATTTTTATTATTTACTTTTTTTTTATAATTAACTTCGTCGGGAGTTTAACCGTGTACGTCGTAACATGTTCCCGTAATTTTCTGAAAGCATTTTAATAATAAATATATACTTCTATTTCATTTTTGAACTTTTCCGATCTCTTTTGATTTGAAAACGAGAAATTATCTCGCAAAACGTGAAAAAAAAACTAGACGCAGCCCGTACCGACACGATAATAATTAATTTTATAATTAATTGTTATAAAATATTTTAACAAACATATTAAAATAAGTTATTTATTATTTTATAAAAACGTTTTTCATAAACGCAAATTTTCGGGTTTCTTTTGTATTTTTACGGGGTTTTTGTAGGACCATAAATCTATCAACTTTAACACTAAATATAGCACTAGATGAAGTAAAGATGGTGACTTGATACTATGTAAGTGTGGCGTTAACTTGTATAAAGAGAGTATAAGATGAAGAGAACTTTTATTAAAAACACACACAAATACACACACAAGCACACCTTACAAATGAGAGGTAAGGTGCCTTTTATAGTTCCATACATAGGCTTTCTATGGGCTTGGGCTTGGACTTGGTTTACATGAATTATATAAAGGCTTATGAAACATAACTAATAACATATTAGCTTACCAAGACCAAGGCCCATTGACTATTCTTATAACACAAACTACGACACATTACAACGTTACAATAAATGAGAATGACCATCACTTTTTAATATAATTTTTAATGCTAACAATCTCCCCCTAAGGGGTGGTCATTCGAATGATGCTCCACGTGATTAGGTCTTCTTTGTTCTTTATTGTTGACCATTGTGTGTCGTAGTAGAATAGTCATTAGTCTTTATTCCTTCATGCTTTGTGATCTTTGATGATTGACTTTTCATCATTCTTTGTTCTTCTGTGATGTGGAGCAATCTGCCTTTCGTCACTTCTGCGTCTGTGGTAGTTGTTCACCATTCCAACATGCTCATACGTCTTTGAAGTTTGAGATTCATACATTAGCAGTTCCCTTTCTATCACTTTGATCTTTGTCTCTTTACTTTGTAGATTCTTCTTTTTGCCGTAGAATCTTTCTTTGAACTTTGTGTTGCTTAGATCTTTGAGGGAGCTTTCATCGACTTTGTGACGTAAGTATGACCATGTGGAATCTATCATCATGGAGATGATGTATAGCTGCAGGTAAACAGTTAGTAATAAATCAACCGGTACTTACAGATAAGGAATTAGAGCTCGTCAACAGCATAGTGTGAAGACTCCTTCTAGTCCTTATCAAGGCCGTTCCCATGTCAGATACCCTCGAGAGAGCTTACAAGACCTACTAAGTAGCTCAATGACTGGGTGAGTCGCTGGGGATCACTCCACGACTGTAGACCATTTGAAACCACCGCGAACACTAAGCGTAACCCATAAAGAATTACTGAAGTGACCTGCTGTCAGGGCTGTTTGATGTTGACCCTGGCAGGAATTTCCATTCAATCATTGAGAATCACAAAAGTGAATCCTCTCATAAATGTTCTGGCAGATTGCTAAGATCGGCGTAGGACTTTAAATTTTACATCTGGCGTCCTTAATTTTGAACAACCAGTGTAGAAATATCATGTGTTCCTATGAGATCTTTTGATGAATCTCGGGGCTCTAGACTCGATAAGAGCACATTAGGTTTCCTATGCGGAGATTAGGGAGAGGTCTCCTATTTGGTATTACTGATTCTTGGATGGTTTTTTGTGGATTCGATTTGCATTTTTTAGGGTTTTGTTGAAATCGTCCCTAGTGGTTTTTAGCCGCCATGGGTGCTTTATAAATCTGCTCATGATCATTCAATCGTCGCCTCTCTACCTTTGGTATGCAATCGACTTTGTAAGGGTTGTGATTAAAATTCGTATGGCGGTTTTGGTTTTCTTTATGCGCTTATGGTATATTACGAATTAGGGTTTTCTGGTTCATTTATTCTCTATTAACCCTTAACGATTATTCATAATCGTTGTTAGGGTTTTGCTGGTTGGTTTTGTTTCGATCGTATGGAATTACATGGTATTATCTTGCTGTACGATCATGTATTGGAGATTGGATTGACATGTTTGCATGGTTCTTGTTTTGGTCGATCCATTCTATGATGGTCTTATTTGATAATCGATTTCCTTTTGGATTCGGTTTTATTTGCTGAATGTATGTAACCCTTGAGGTTTCTAATCTATGCAAGTCAATTCTTGATCGTGGTACATGAAGTGAATTATCCTTGTTACGTGGGTTTGGGAGAGTGGAAGTCAAAGGTAATCTTGTGTAAGTCAAGTTTATGTGGTTCTTGTTCAAAAATCACTTCTTGGTTGCTGCTGGTCGCTTTGGATGTTTCGTTATATTGTTTCTTATTTATAATTTCCTACGATCACCTTTGGAAGTTAGGGTTTAACCCTATGGTATGTACAAGTCCAGTTTGTTCACAAGTTTGGTTCGTAATTGCTTATGTGTGTATTCCGACTTGTTAAATGGGGCTTGTGGTTAGTCTATGGCAGGTGTGGTTACAATGGCTTGCATTCATATCCTATTTGCATGTTGCTGCTTATGGTTTACAACACTTGTCATAGTGTTTGTCTATGTCTCATATTCGTGTGGGACAAGGGTTTGTTATGGTTCTTTGCTACATATGGATGTTTTGTGGAGGTTGCTGGATTCGTGTGTTTCTCTCGGGTCATGGCATGATGGTTACTGGTTCGCTCTATGTGGATTTGTTCACATGGAAGATCGTATTGTAAGTTAAGTTTTCAAGGTTTCTTATTCAAAAAACTCTTTCTGTGTTCTTAATGGGTATTCGGTTCTGCATCTAAACACACACCTTTGGAGCATGCTTGCTGCTCTATCAGTGGTTTTAGAGTCCCCCCACCAACCGATGTGTGGAATTTGTGAACTGATTCTTATTGGATGTCTACTGAGGTGAGGGATTTCACCCTCATCCTATGTACTTCAACGTTTCGTGCTGCTGGGTGGATGTAGGATGCTCGCATCTCATGTTTGTCTTGTTATTATACCTAGTTTATTTGTAATTAGCTAGGTTTGGTTTGTGTTTATGGCCTGTCATAAACACTTGTTTATCAAGCGCCTGTGCTTGAGGTTAATGTGGTACTTCAGCCACATTCCATTTGTACTTAAACGTTTTTTGGATAATATATTTACCGGGTCGTTGACCTTTTACCCAAAAAAAAAAGAGACAGGTCGATAGATTACACCGGTTCCCCGTGAGAATGAAACAAGCTCTTTTAAGAGAACTTGAGTGGTTAAGAAGGTTTAGTGCAGTGCGTCACTGGGTCCATGACGTCTTTGTCTTCAATACCGGTGTCACCTTAGTAACAACCAGTAGCATACGAATTGTACCCGGTGTCTGCCGTAAGGTTGAACATTTGGAGGGCTATTTCTTTTCACCCTTTATCATAACTTTTCTTTTTAATTCTTCAACCCCTTCTTTCTCCTTTCTCATTTTCTCCTTTTTTCAATCATACCTAAGGACTTCTAATTCTAATCTATTGGAATTGTCCTTGGGTAGATCCCTCCGGCTCTGGCGGATCATAGGACGGTTTTTCCTAACCTTAGTCACCTTATTACTCCATGACTATCCTATAATTGCCATGAAACCATTTATGAAAAGTCTCTCAAAGTGTTTATGATAATAAAACACATTGTTGACACTTCGAGAGTTTTGCATTTCTATTGAAGGACTCCCCCTTCACATCTGCTCATGAATTATTTAAGAAATTTGCACATGTGTGAGGAGTTTGCACTTTTTGAATTGATCCACTTTCAGTGAACATGACCGATTCGAGACACGTTTACATCACTAGTTAGACTAGCTTGAAATTATTGCCCGTCCTGGTCAAGTCCAAAGAAAGTCTCTCGATATGGTACATTCTACTCAGACAAGTCCTATTCGAGACACGCTTACATCACTAGTTAGACTAGCTTGAAATTATTACCCGTCCAGGACAAGTCTTTTCGATTACTGACATTTTAAGCTTCGTCAATTCATTGGTACTTATTAAGTCGAGCTCTTTTGAGATTCAGCCACAATCTTTACACATTTTGATCACTTTTTAATCATGTCTTCTCCCCCTCAAAAATAGCATATTGTGATATTTTTGATATCAACTGATTAAGAAAAAGCTTTTGGAGAGAAAGACAGATTTGTTTTTGCATGATTTCGGAACATTTTTGTGTTTATACGATAGCACATTTAAAATCAATTAAGGGTTTTGAGGGAGTTATCTTGAGCACTTATTTCGAGAGATTTTGAGAAATCTTTTGAACAATCTTGAAAAAGTGCTCAACAATTGTATTTTTAAAACGAGTTTATGGTATCCGTTGTCCCTAAACACATGCTCACTTGATGAGAGCAATTGCCCTTTACATGATGATAGCCATTGTCCCTAATGCTTACACACTCGAAAAGAGCAATTGTCACTGACATGATGAGATCCGTTGTCCCTAAAGGCTAACTTTATGAGGGCAATTTGTCCCTCACATAATAAGAGCCGTTGACCCTAAAGGCTCACTGTTTAAGAGCAATTGTACCTTAGTTTATGGGATTCGTTGTCCCTAAACGCTTCCTCACTTGATAAGAGCAATGGCCTTTCACCTGATGATAGCCATTGTCCCTAATGCTTACACACTCAAAAAAAGAAATTGTCACTTACATGATGAGATCCATTGTCCCTAAAAGCCAACTTTATGAGGGCAATTTTTCCCTTACATAACAAGAGCCGTTGTCCGTAAAGGCTTACTTGTTGAGAGCAATTGTACCTTAGTTTATGGATCCGTTGTCCCTAAACGCTTCCTCACTTGATAAGAGCAATTGCCCTTTACATGATGATAGCCATTGTCCCAAATGCTTACACACTCGAAAAGAGCAATTGTAACTTAAATGATGGGATTCGTTGTCCCTAAAGGCTAACTTTATGAGGGCAATTTGTCCCTTACATAATAAGAGCCGTTGTCCCTAAAGTGTCACTTGTTGAGAGCAACTGTACCTTACTTTATGGTATCCGTTGTCCCTAGATACTTGCTCACTTGATTAGAGCAATTGCCCTTTACATGATTATAGCCATTGTCCCTAATGCTTACACACTCGAAAAGAGCAATTTTCACTTACAAGATGAGATCTTTTTGGGTAAAAGGGTTAATACACCCTGGCAAAATTCATTATCCAAAAAAACGTTGAAGTACTAAAACACACACTACTATGGGCGATTGTATAACCTAGGGTTTTATACGGTTTTCCTGTTCATCAATACACCTTAAATCCATTTTATTTTTAATTCCAATCTTATAATAATACATCTGCTACTGTAGATCCTTGTTTGTTCTTCATTAATTCACCTTTCAATTTCATTCCGCCTTTTTCAATTCATTTTTCCGTTATAATAAACCATCTTCACTGTTCTTCGGTTTTAATGAATTTGTTTCATTAATTTCCATGGATTCTAACCCTGATCCTAATACTAATCCGTCCTCTCATAGGACGGATTCAGCTCTTAAACCCAAAAAAACTACTCGTACCATGAATCCTATGAGTAAATCTGCTATGAAACATACTAATATGTTATCTAAGGTTCCTAGGAATCTATATTCTAAGAAGACTAGATCTGTTTCTCGGGGTAATAATGAAGCAATGGATATGGACGATTTGGAATGTGATGATGGGGCTTCTGAGTCTGTGGAGGGTAGTGAGGACTTTGGAGGCTCATGCTCTGGTATTGATGATGGGGGTAGTGTTGGTGATGGTTCTGAGGCTGGTAAGGTGAATTCTGGTAAGGATAATAATATTTCATTTGATTGTGATGTTAGTAACAAAGACATTATTGATGAAATTGCAAAAAGTTTGAATAATGAGTCTATTGCTGCTAGTGCTAAGTCTGTTGGTGATGTGGGTAATCTTAATAGTGGGTCTAGGGATGTTAATGGTTTGCCTGCTAGTGATTTAGGTCAGGGGAATGTTACATGTAGCAAAGATAATGGTCCTGATGTGTCTAAACCTAGTGTGGAGAGTTCTAATTTGAAGCAAAATGTGGGTTCTGATAAACCTAGGAGCCCTACTAAAGTAAGTTTTGGTGATGTTAGGGTTCCGGGTTTGTTTAAGGTTAATGTGAATGTTAGTGATTCTGGTAAGGGTGTTAGCGAGGTGAGTAATTTTGCTGTGGGTGAGTCTAGTGGTGTTAAGGATACGGTAATGACAGATAGTGTGTATGAAAAGAATAGTAGGTCCTTTCGTGAGGCTGTTTCAAATAGTTATGGTGGGAATGGTAATAATAAGTTGCATTATGTTCCTCCGTCTATTATTGGTGAAAATAGGAAAGTTGCTAAGATGGATCCGATTTTGGAAGAAGGGTGTAAGAGGTGGGGTAATACAGTGGTTGGTTTCTTTGTCGGGTTTCGTATGAATTATGCTGATTTGGTTTATCATTTGAAACGTATGTGGAGGTTGTATCAGTTGGATAATGTTATTATGAACCAGAATGGAATGTGTTTTTTTGACTTTAAGTCTAATGATGGGATGGAGTTGGTTATTGAGAAAGGCCCTTGGTTAGTGAATAATAGGCCTTTGTTTGTGAAAAAATGGGAACCAGGGCTGTGCATGTCTAGACCTGAGGTTAAGAAGGT
Organism: Artemisia argyi; assembly: GCA_030686995.1. Taxonomy (NCBI): domain Eukaryota; kingdom Viridiplantae; phylum Streptophyta; class Magnoliopsida; order Asterales; family Asteraceae; genus Artemisia; species Artemisia argyi. The sequence continues at coordinate 52,327,113 of CM060704.1, forward strand.
TCCGGTTTGGGCTAAAATTCATGACATTCCTTTGGAAGCTTGGAATGTTGAGGGGATCAGTAGGATAGTTAGCCAAATTGGTAGCCCAATTATTATGGACCGGATGACTACTTCCATTTGTGAAAAGCCATATGGCAGGGCTACGTTTGCTAGGGTGTTAGTTGAGATTGATTCTGAAAAGCCGTTTGTTAACTTTGTTGAATTGTGGTATGAGAAGTTGGGTAAGGTTTTGAAGCTGAGGGTTGAACATGATTGGGTTCCGCCAAGATGTGAGGAGTGCAAGGTTTTTGGACACTACTTGAGTGATTGTAAAAATAAAGTGAATGTGGCTAGGAAAGTGAATAAGGATGGTGAGAATGTGAAGCCTAATGATGTGAATGGTGGTGATAATAATAATAGTTCGGGTAATGTTAATGTGGATGAAGGCTGGAATGTTGCTGGGTTTAGAAGGAATAGGGATGTTGGTAGTAATGGACGACAAGGGAATATTGGGGGGCATCAGGTTAGAAGAGGTAATTTTGTTAACACGGCTAGTGGTAACAACACTAGTAAGGTAAATACGGGGAATGTGGGTGATAAGCAGACTAGTAATAAGTCAGAACCAGTGAAAAGTGGTAATGTAGGTAAGGTTGATGAGAGTGTTGTTGTGAATGATAATGGGAAGACTATTAACAACGGTAAAGATAAAGTTGATGTGGGTAGTGGTGGTAGTAACAGCAATCAGACTAATACTTCAGTTGGTAACAAAAAGAATGTGCAGAAGAAGAATTCGGGTAACAATTCAGGGAACAAAAATGGTAATAACAGCAAGAATGGAGATGGTCGTAAGCTGAATGATGGTTTAGACTCTAAGAATGTTAGTACTAGTAATAGGTTTGATGTTTTGGGTAGTGATCAGGTGAGTGAGAATTCTGATGTTTGGAATGCCATGAAGGCTGCAGTGGATAAGGCGTGTGGTTCTGGTATTCCTATTTTAGAAAGTGTTGTTAAGTGTTGGAATGATGACATGGTTAAATACTATACGGAAAAGTGGAATAGTAGAATCATGAGGAATGGGTCTCATGAACAGCAGGTAGAATTGAAAATCAAAAGTCTGTCTGAACGTATCGTGTTGCTTAACCAGAATATCAATTCCAATGCCAAACGTAATGCTAATATGATGATGCAGAAGACTGTTTTGACTACGCATGATAGTAGTGATGTTTCACTCAGGCAATGTTATGATGATGCTTATCGTGCGGAGTTAGCTAAGATTGGTAGTTTGCAAAAGGAGCGTGATTTGCTGAAGGTTGACCTGTTTATGCTGTCTAATAAGTCGTTAGATAAGGATTGTAAAGAGACTTGGACTGATGAGATGTTGGAATACTATTCGAGCAGATGTGAGGATATAAGAAGTGATAGGATTAATGGGCATTTATCTGATATGAATGGATCTCATTCCTTGGATGAAGTAGAGGAGGTTACTACTAGTTCAGCTTCCTTTATGACACAGAATGAAATCTCTAATGATGTGGATACGTCTATGGTTCAAGAGGGTGGTGTGCCTGCACCTTTTGATTCCAATATTTAATGAGTTACAAAATTGGTGTTTGGAATGTCCGGGGTCTGTCTCAGTCTACTAGACAGGACGAAGTTATATCACTTATTAGAGAAGAAGGGTTATGTATGTGTGCTGTGGTTGAGACTCATCTTAGGAAGAAGTCGGTTATGAGTGTTGGTGACAGTTTGTTTCGTAATTGGTCATGGGTTTCTAATATGGATGACTGTAGAAGCGTGTGTAGAATGTTAGTTGGGTGGGACAACAATGTAGTTAGTGCCAATCTTGTTTCTCATTCTGAACAATCTATGCATTTTGAAATTTATTTTATTCGTGATTGCAGAAAACACTTTGTTTCTTTTATCTATGGCAAGAACAAAGGTGTTAAAAGACGGGTGTTATGGAAGAATTTAGCTGTTCATAGTGATCTCGTCAAGGGTGAGCCGTGGGTTTTGCTAGGTGATTTCAACGTTGCCCTGAATATTAGTGATTGCTCTGAAGTCACTGCTGCTAAAGATCATGATATGGAAGATTTCAGGAATTGTGTTGAGTCATTGGAGCTTGATGATATTGCTTCCAAAGGTATGTTTTACACTTGGATTCAAAAACGTCTTGATCCTGAATTTGGTATTCTTAAGAAATTAGATAGAGTGTTGGGTAATAGTAGCTTCATTTCTTGTTATGATAGCTGCTTTGCTGAATTTTTGCCCTATCTCTCATCGGATCATTGTCCTGCTATTTTAAATTACTCTTTGGCCAAGCCTGTTAAGCCTAGATCTTTTAGGTTTGCAAACTTTTTGGCGGAGAAGGACTCTTTTATTCCTTTGGTTAGAGATAATTGGGGTATTGAGGTTTTTGGGTTCCGTATGTTTGTTTTGGCTAAACGTCTTAAGAATATGAAAAAACATTTAAGGAATATGAATAGGATTAATGGGAATGTTTTTAGCAAAGTTAACACTTTGAAGGCTGAGCTTAAAAGAGTGCAATTATGTTTAGATAAAGATCCCAATAATAGTAGTCTTAGAGATGAAGAGTATATATTCTGTAAGGCATATCAGGAAGCGGTGAGGGATGAGGCTAACCTTCTTAGGCAGAAAACTAAGATTCAATGGTTGAAGGATGGTGACCAAAATACGTCATATTTCCATAATTTTCTTAAGAATAGGGTGAACAAGAGTAGGATTCAAGTGGTGTGTGATGAGCAGGGTAATAAGTTCTATGGTGATGAGGTGCCGGGGTGCTTTGTTAACCATTTTCAAAAGTTTTTGGGGATGGAAGATGAGGTTATTCCATTAGATGACTGTGAGGAACTTTTTGCTAAGAAACTTGATCCTGTTGTTGCTTTGAATATAGTTAGACCTGTTTCGGATACCGAAATTAAAGAAGCGATGTTTAGTATTGATGATGACAAAGCGGCTGGCCCGGATGGCTTTACTTCTAAGTTTTTTAAAGCTGCTTGGTGTGTTGTTAGTGTAGATGTTTGTGCTGCAGTTAAAGAGTTTTTTAGTTCTGGTAAGCTTCTTGGCGAGTTTAATGCTAATGTTATCTCGCTTATTCCTAAGTTACAAGTCCCTCTGAAGGTTTCTGATTATCGTCCTATTGCTTGTGGTAATGTCATCTATAAATGTATAAGTAAGGTCATTACGAATAGGCTGAAAGAAGGTCTTTGTAGTTTGATTGATTGTAACCAAAGTGCTTTTATCCCGGGTAGGCAGATCAGTGACAACATTTTGCTTGCTCAGGAGTTTATTAAGAGATATAACTGGACTAAGGACGTTAGCAAATGCTCGTTTAAAGTGGACATTCAGAAGGCATACGATACAGTTAATTGGGATTTTTTGAAGAAGTGTCTTGTTCATTTTGGCTTCCATAGTTCCATGATACACTGGATTATGGTTTGTTTAACTTCTGCCTCCTTTTCTTTATGTGTTAATAGTGAATTGCATGGAATTTTTAAAAGTAAAAGGGGTCTTAGGCAGGGTGATCCGATCTCGCCTTATTTATTCACGATTGTCATGGAAGCTTTTAATATGATGGTTAAGAGACAAATTAGGAGAGATGGTCGATTTAGGTTTCATTGGGGGTGTGAGAAGTTTCAACTGACCCACTTATGTTTTGCGGATGACCTGTTATTACTTTGTCATGGTGATTTGATTTCTGCTAGTATTCTTAGAAGAGCTTTAGATGAGTTTGCTATGTGTTCTGGCCTCTTCCCTAGTATTACTAAGAGTGTTGCTTTCTTTGGGAGTGTGCCTGACCCGGTTAAGGAGAACATTCTGCTTGTTATGCCATTTAGTATTGGTGTTCTGCCATTAAAATACTTAGGCATCCCTTTGTCTGGTAAGAGGATTGTTAATGAAGATTGTAGATGTTTAATTCAGAAAGTTAAGAATCGGTTAAATGATTGGAGAAACAAAACCTTATCATTTGCGGGTAGGCTTCAGTTAATTTCTTCTGTCCTTACTTCACTTCATGTGTATTGGGCCTCGATGTTTATTTTACCTAATCATGTCTGTGATAGTATTGACAAATTGTGTAAAAAGTTTTTATGGTCTGGCGGGGGTGAGGGTAGTGGTATTGCTAGTATATCGTGGAAAGACATTTGTAAGCCTAAAAATCAGGGGGGCCTTGGTCTTAAACCTCTTAGACTTATGAATGAGGCTTTAATTGCTAAGCATCTTTGGAACGTTATTAGTAAGAAAGACTCGCTATGGGTGAGGTGGGTTCATGCTTATAGGATCAAAGACAGAAATATTTGGTTTGACATTAAACCTGAACATGGTGCTTCGGGTTGGAATCATATTCTTGGTCTTAGGGATAAAATTCGATCTTTTGTGGTTTTTAGATTGGGTAATGGTAAACAATGTTCTATGTGGTTTGATAAATGGCACACTAATGGCCCACTGTGTAAGGTTATTACCCATAGTTTCCTTACTGAGCATGGGTTGAATACTAGTGATAAGGTTGCTGATTGGATTGATAGTAATGGATGGAAATGGCCTAATGAATGGAATAGTCTTTTTGGTGATGTTTTAAATGTTCCTGTTCCTGTTTTACTTGATGAATTTGAGGACAAGGTTTTATGGATTAATAAGGATAACAAGGATGTTGAATTTAGTGTCAAAGAAGCGTGGAAAGCGTTTAGGTTTGATAGTCCTAAAGTTATGTGGTATAAGCATGTTTGGTTCTCCCAATGTATCCCTCGACACGCGTTTGTGCTTTGGATGGCTATGCGGGGTAGACTTAAAACTTCGGATCGTATTTCTAGATGGTTCAATATTTCTAGTACTGTTTGCCCTTTATGTAATAGTGTTGATGAATCTCATGCCCACTTGTTCTTCTCTTGCAACTTTTCTAAGGCTGTGTGGGATAATTTAAAACTTTTGTGTAAGCTGGATGATATTTCGTTTAAGTGGGCTGAAGTTGTTTCTGGAATCTCTATTAGAACTGCTAATAATTCTATATGGAGTGTGATTCAGCGTTTAGTGTTTGGAGCTGCGGTCTATTACATTTGGCAAGAGCGTAATTTTAGGTTGTTTCAAAAGAATTTTCGAAGTGAGGAGACTATTTTTAAGATTATCGTTGATATAGTTAGACATAAGCTGTTAAGTCTGAAGATTAAGTATTCCGTGGATTCTGTGAAGGCTGCTCATATTTGGAAAATCCCGTTGAGGAGTTATAGTTGCTGTGACAATGGTATTAATGGTGTTACTTGACTCTTTGGTGACTGTGAGTTTGCACAAATTCTTATTGAATTTGGGGCTTTGGGTTGGAAATGTTTTTGCTAATCAGTATTCTTATGATGATTTTGTTATGGTTTGTAAGTTCATCAGATCTTGTTATTGTTGGGTTTGTTGGTGTTTCTTGGGCACTGGTTTCTGGAATTGTATTTATGTTTTTGATCCGGGTGTTTGTGATTTTTTCAAGTTATTATGCACTACAGATGAGAGGGTAGCTTCCTGCGCTGGTCATCTGTTTGTGGTATGCTGGTTTGGATGGCTATGCACTACAGGAACCGATCCTTTATTCTGCGCTGATAACTTGTATTGGTTGACTTGGTCTCAAATGAGTTTAATGAGTAACGAGACTGAGTTTGTGATTGCTATCAGGTTTAGTACTTTTCTGTTTAGTATTTGGAGCTCTGATTATTCTTATGATGGTTGGGTTTGTTGCTGTTTATTGGGTACGGGTTTCTGGAAATGTAATCTTGTTTTTGATCCGGGTGATTGTGGTTCTAGCAAGTTACTATGCACTACAGATGAGAGGATAGCTTCCTGCGCTGGTCATCATTTTGTAGTACGGTGTTATGGATGGCTATGCACTACAGGAACCGATTCTTTATTCTGCGCTGGTAACTTGTATTGGATGATATTGTTTCATATGAGTCGTATGAGTATGGAGACTGTGGTTGTGATTGATACCAGGTTTATTCCTAATCTGTTTATTTTTTGGAAGTATTGTGTTAGCAGGTCTATTAGTTGGAGGCTTACTGGGTGCTATTTCATGGCTGGTATTGTTATTTGTGTGGTTCTCTTTGTCTATTGGTGGGGGTATAAGGTGGTTTGTGTTAGTAGGAGTTGCGCTCTATTTATTTGGATCTTTTGGTACTCTAACGTGAACTTTCCTTGTACTCTTTTTCCTTGTTCAAAGTTTTCCCACAGGGTTTTTATTTGGCAAGGTTTTTTAATGAGACAAGGTTCTTGGATGATTGAAGACTTGATGTTTCATCCTTATCCTGATCTGAGGTGTATGCTTATGCTGATCTGGGTGCATTTTCATGACCAAGCGTTCTGGTGCTGTAATGCTGATATGCTGTTTTGGAAATTATATCTGTTTGGTCTCTTTTAAGAGTTATGTTATTATCACTGTTACCTGCTTCTTTCCTGCATTTATGACTTAGTATTTTGCTTTCTATGACTGCTTGTGAATGGTGATGTTTGGAGCTCCTTTGGTTGATTCCTTTGGAGTTACCCATGTATTCAGAGTTTTCAAGTAGTCATAGTTTAAAGCTGTCTTTATACTGAGTTTGATGTGCAGGGGTAGTTTTTGGTATTATGCAGTTTTGGTTATCTTCTCATTGTTGTTATCAGTTTGGACTTGTCCATTTTCTGTTGTTGTTTTTCTGTTTCTAGGCAAGTTGTGATAAGGTGAGGGGTTGTCCTTTCCTTGTCTTTCTTGTGCTATCCTATGTACATAACTCTTTTATTTTATTTAATATATTTTACCTTTTGTAAAAAAACAACGTTGAAGTACAACGGATGAGAGTGAATCTCTTATCTCGGCCCGTTACATGGGCAACAAACATGCTACAAACAGCAAAAACCAAACAACTAATCATAAGAAAGACAAACCAATCTTATGACCTACCAAACTAAAAAAACACTACTTTCTACCACGACCTTGGAGATTAATATCATACATGTCACAAAATTCAGCCAAGTGTCCCGGAAGATCATAAACTTGAGCAGCATAATCATCATCCATGAAATCTTCAAAATCAAAGCCGCCACCTCCTGAAGCATGATAACTAGAAGTCACCGGCTCCAAAACCTCATCATCATCACTATCCGAACAAACCACAGCCCCTACCTTAGTAAATGGGTTATTTAACTTAGTAGCAGCAACCGAAGGAGTAGAAGAAGAACTAGGCTTATTACTACTAATTGAATCAGATCCTACCTTGTCCGCTACCTTATTACTACCACTTGAACGTTCCAAATCAGCCTCACCACTAGAAATACCACTTGATGCACCACTCACTTGAGGTCCTACCTTTTCCGCAACCGTATTACTAACACAAGGACGTTCCAAATCAGCCTCACCACTAGGGATACCATTTGATGCACTAGGAACATCATTAACATCAGAATCATGCACATCAAGAACCCCAAACTGATTAGACGTAGGCACAGACGAACCACTTGCATTAGCTACTTTAGAAGAAGTGGCATCTTGAGTTTTATTCTTAACAACATATACTTTCTTTTTAGGAGCTAGTGTAGGCCCCTTGCTCAAATTAATACCACTTGACAACTTCTTACCTTTACCTTTAGCCTTCCGATTCTGAACTTCCTTAAAACCATCATCGGTCTCTTCGAACGAAGTAGTGGGACCAGCAACATTAGTAGAACAGACCGGCTCCTTGACACATTTTGGACAACCATTACGATCATGCCCAAAAACTTTACACAATGAACAGTGAGGAGGCTTCCATTCATACTCAACCTTGATGCATGCAGAAATAATACCACTATCATCCTTCTTTGGTATAGCCATAGTAACCTCATGCTTTAATTCAGAATCGGAAGATATTTCCACTAACGCACGAGCATAACTAATACGGCCCCATGAATCAAAACACATTGAGCTTGTAAACGCATCCAACATAATAGGTTTACCAACCTGAGTAGCAATCAAGCTCAAGCCGTCTTCCGAATAAGCAAGCAATGGCACATTGTCCAATTTAATCCACACGGGCAGTTTAGTAACCTCACTCTTAGTCAGCGACACATCAGGAGTCCATTTAGTAAGAATCAAAGGAGAACTACGAATTATCCAAGGACCTCGTTGCATCACATTATCAACACCCTCTTTTGAATCAAATTTAAAGAGGAAAACCCCATCATCATTCTTCATCACTTTCTTTAAACCAAACTTACCCCACGTATTAGTGACATAGTTTTGAACCAACGGGAATGCAATATTCTTGCCAACAAAGAAACCAACAAGAGTATTATCATAACGGTTCAAAACACCCTCCATAGCAGCCTTTGGAAGTAAAGTATCATGGTTCTCAATACGCACCTCATTAACCAAAGACCGAAAATTAACCTTCCTAGTTACCCTTTCCGGATTCACCACATTAGCAAACGAAGTAGGACCACTCATATTAGCACTTGTGTTTGATCCGCCCCCATTAGAACTGTCACCCACGTTATAAATATTGGGCACTTTATCAGAACTAGCCTTGAAAACCTCCTCCACACTAGTATACTTCTGGGTTTTCATAGCCTCACTAAATGACTTATTAGGACTAGTAACATTATTGGCATTCGAACCACCCGAAGTATTCAAAGAGGAAGACGCCATGTTAGCAATATCACTATCAAGTTTCTTCATGGCATCATCAAAATGCTTGTGCGCGTTAGCAATTAATTGCTCCACGTCAGGCTGCGTTTCAACCACACTAGGCTGTACCGTATCATCCAAATCAACCTTATCATTAACCTTAATCCCCACATCAGCCCCTTGTGCCACATCTCCAACACTAGTGTCAACCGTAACCCCACTAATCCCAACCGAATCAGTAGAAGAATCACCAAGTGAAACCGGCTTCACTTGTTTATCAATCATGCTAGGTTGTGTTGTAGCACCCGAAGTACTCACGTGATCATTAATACCCTCTGGTCTTGATGTGCATTGAGGATTAACGACCCTCATAGCTTGCCTAGGCTGAGTAACACCGGCGTCCTCAACCTCATCTCCTTTCAAGCGTTTCATACGAGCAGCTAACACTCCTACATCAACACTAGGAACGTTAGCAACCTTCTTAGCAATCTTAGGACTCAAAAAATCCCTATTCATCTCTCAAATCCAGCAGCAAAACAACCAACAAACAATAATCAAACAAGCAGCAAGCATGCGACCCGAATAAAGAAGATAAAACCCTAATCGATAACGATTAGGGTTTATAGCGATAATAACCAAAAAACTAGCCTCCCACCATGATAATCGTCGAACAGTAATGATATAAATTGAGAACAGTCGACTATAAATAAAGAAACAAAACCGACTAGATCAAAGTCGGCTAATAAATCCAAGCGATTACAAGAAACCCTAATAAATCGATCCAATAGAACCGACAATAAACTAGTTCAAATCACTCCCGAACTGGACTGGAATCAATAGACACGAATGTAAATCAATCCCAAGAACAGATTAGAGCAAGAAGAACGAAGATTTAGAGTCGATTTGATGGAGAAATTGATGATGCAATCAGATTTAGGGATGTTAGGGTTCGGTCGCTTTTTTCTCCAGAGAGGATTTTTCTTTTACACTTATGCTTCACTTGTAGACTATTTTTTGAAATTTTATATTTTTGTATTTTGTTTTTGTTGGTTTTTCAAATTTTGTATTTTGTTTTTTTCAAAAATATTTACAGCGAAGTGATTTTGAAATCATTTTTTAAGAAGATTCGAGAAGACGTTCTAGCTCCTCAGGAGTTAGGCTTCGCATGCCAAAAGTAAAGCCATAATCTGTGAGCTGTGTCCGCATCCAAAGAACTTGAGCACAACACGCTGATAGAGACACATACTCGGCTTCGGCGGTTGAAAGTGCAGTACAATCCTGTTTCTTTGACGACCAGCTTACTAGCTTTTCACCCAAAAATTGTGCTCCACCTGATGTATTCTTTGCTGTAACTTGATCACCGGCATGGTCTGCATCTGAAAATGCTGTTAGATTAAACCCCGAATCCTTCGGATACCAAAGTCCCATGTTAATGGTGCTTCGTAGGTACCGAAAGATCCGTTTAACCTCTTTGAGGTGAAGTTCGGTAGGCTTTGCCTGAAACCGTGCTAACAAACAAACATCAAATTGAATATCGGGTCGACTAGCAGTTAGGTACATGAGAGAACCGATCATGCTCCGATATTTCTTCGGATCAATGGGTTTCCCAAACAAATCAGCACCTATTTTTGGTGAAGTCACCATTGGTGTACCAACAGAATCACAGTTTTCCATTCCATGTTTTTTCAAAATCTCTATTGTATATTTAGCTTGATTGATAAAAATACCACGAGGGGATTGATGGATTTGTAAACCAAGAAAGAATTTTAGTTCCCCCATCATGGACATTTCAAATTTGCTTTTCATGAGATTTTCAAAATGTTTTGAATGGTTAGGATTGGTTGATCCAAAAATAATGTCGTCCACGTAAATTTGAACGATCAAAATGTCATTTTTGAATTTTTTGATAAACAAGGTGTCATCAACCATTCCTTTTGTGAAATTGTTTTTAAGCAAGAAAGATGATAGTTCGTCATATCGCTCTTGGAGCTTGTTTTAAACCATAAATTGCTTTCTTAAGCTTGTAGACGTAGTCTGGATGATCTTTGTCGATGAATCCCTCTGGCTGACTCACATACACTTCTTCTTTCAGAGTTCCATTCAAGAAAGCAGTCTTAATATCCATCTGATAGACTGTGATGTTTTTGTGAGCGGCATAGGCTAAGAAAATCCGGACTTCTTCAAGTCTAGCTACAGGTGCGAATGATTCCTCGAAATCTATCCCTTCTTCTTGTGGATAACCTTTAGCCACGAGACGAGCTTTGTTGCGAATAACAGTCATTTCCTCATCCAGTTTTTTGGGTAAAGGGGAGTAATCCTGCACCCGGTAAAATACATTAATAAAAAACGTTTAAGTACAATGGAAGAGAGTGAGTCTCTCATCGAAGTCTCTAAGGACACTACCACTACCACTATATAAGAATGACAGGCCATTCTTATAACTTCCAGATCTAAATACAACTAACGATGACTAGCAATAAAAATACAATACATCACAACTCAAATAACATTGAAGTCTTCCTAGTCATCCTAGCGATCCAGATCATAAACATGCGAACTTCCAGCTTCAACAAATTGCATCTTCTATTAGTATTATGCAAAGCATAATCTAATAACCTAATAAGAGTGACTACCGTAGCAAATATATTTGAAGCATAACCATGGTCTTAGCGACCCAACCTCCTGCATATCCGAGCTTGAACCAATCTTCCAATAAATCCGAGTGACACACAAGAAGACTACCATGATCAAGTCAATGCAAATATCCATAGCAAATGCTAACCCACAATACAGGTCGAGAATGACCAATCAGTATTAGACCCATACGAAAGCAACAAAGGGTTAACAAATCCAAACGACCAATACCAAATCAATCCGTACACAACATCACCAATTCGAGCAACCAAGAAAAATGAGACAGGAATCACTTGAAAGCTCTCAAACCATAGCATTTTGTGTACACAATCATAGGGCTGAAAGTGCCCTAACATCCAATTCAATCACTCTCTCAACCCACTTCCTAAAAACGCCACATGAACATACATCAAGTAGAACCATGAAATTACCAGCAAAGAATGAACAAAACCCTAAATAGGGTTTACTCCCATGAAGAATTGTAAACAAAACCAAACGAATTCTGTTTTAACGTTAAAGCATCACCAATGAAAACCCTAAATCGACCTCAGATAGCCGACTAAGGGTATAACCTACCAGAATCGATCAACATATAATAAAGCAATAACCAGTAACTTGATCGATCCAACAGAACCAGCAAATCAAAAAATAACCAAACCGTAAACGAGTTTAGTTAGGAATTAAGCGCCCAGGATAATAAGCACACCAAGAAAAACGAAACCCTAAACAGGAATCGTTGAATGAAAGAAACCATGTGCTTGCATTAGACAAGATCGACCCTAATATATATGTAAATCAAGGGATAGAAGGATCGATTAAAACAAAAAATAAATCGACTTAGGATGGATAATAATGAAAAACGAAACCCTAAAGTTGGTTTAATGATGACCAGCGATTAGTAAACCCTAAAAACGATTCCACCAGATTTCACCCATTACATAGGGCAAAGATTGATGATAAATGATTTGAGGACAGTTAGGGATACAAATCGCCCCTATAAGAAGATTTCATGAGATAATAAAGATGATAAGAAGCAGCCGCCACTTCCCTTGAATAAGAAAACATCCCAAACAACGTATTGCATACCCCATTAACGAATTAAAGGGTAGAGAGGACTTGTAGGGGATGGTTTTCTGGCCGGAAATTTAGTGGGAAGGGTGGCCGGAAATCTCCATAGGGGAGAGAGAGAATTAGGGTTTTTTTATTTGTCTCTTGCTTTTCCTCATCCAGTTTGTTCTTCCACAACCACTTGAGATCAAGAATACCCTTGGATAGAAGCGATGCAGGATGAAATTCTTCAATACGATTTACAAGACAGTTGGGAACTTGTTGAACGACCACTTGATATACGTGTTCTTGACAACCACTTGAGATCAAGAACACGTATATCAAGTGGTCATTCAACAAGTTCCCAACTGTCATGTAAATCGTATTGAAGAATTTCATCCTGCATCGCTTCTATCCAAGGGTATTTTGCCATTGCTTCCCGAATGTTCTTTGGTTCTTTGAGGCTGATTGAGCAAATGTAAATGCACAACTCGAGATCGGTGGCAAGTTGTCTCCTTGTCTGAACTGGCTTTGAAGGTTCACCAATAACATGTTCTATTGGATGGTCTTTTGTCCATTGAAACGTAGAAGGGTACCTTGGGTTGAACGAATGTGTGTTATATGGTTCTTGTAACCTTGAAGAAGATTCAGCGGAGTCTGTTGCAAATGGGTTTTCAAATACTTCTTCATCTTCTAACGCAACATCGTTTGAATTATTTGTAGGTTCTTCTTGAAACATTGTGTTTTGGTTTTGCTCATCAACTCTTGGTAGATCAGTTTCAATAACTGGAGTTGCAGGAGTAGATGTTGATGATGCTGAGGGAATTGGTGCTTCAGCTTCGATTGTAGTAGATGCATCTTGTGATGGTGGTGGTGGTTGATGGTTTTGAGCGGGTGCAACGGAATGTTGTTGAGATGCATTTGTCGAAGTTCCACCATAGTATTCATCAAACATTAACTAGAAGAAATTTTCCAGTTCTTGTTCTGAAGGTTTTTCCGTGTTTGTTGAATGAGCTCCTTGAGGCACGAGTCCTGAACTGATGTGTCCAGAAGTCTGTTGGTTTGGTGCGGGTCCTAATCTGGTTTGATTAGAAGCCATCGGTTTAAGCGCGGGTTCTAGAGCGTATCTCTCTGAAGCCATTTGTGAAATCTCATCAAACTTCACATTCATCGTCTCCATTATCCTTTTTGTTCTTCTATTATACACCCTGAATGCCCTCGAGTTTTCTGAATATCCAATGAAGATTCCAATATCACCCTTAGCTTTTAACTTTCCTAGATCTTCTCTATCATTCGTCGGATAGCACAAAGCGCCAAATACGTGAAGGTAAGAGATGTCAGGTTTACGGTTGTTCACTAGCTCATATGGGGTTTTATTGAATCTCGGATGGACTAGGGATCGGTTTTGAGTAAAACAAGCAGTGGCTACAGCATCAGCCCATAAGAATATAGTGGTGCACTAGAAAAAATTAGCATTGTGCGAGCAGCTTCCACAAGAGTTCTATTTCTTCTTTCAACTACCCCATTCTGCTGTGGAGTTCTAACAACTGATGTTTGATGTGTGATTCCAACATCTTCAAGATAAGTTCTTAACTCCTGGTTAGTAAATTCTGTGCCATTGTCTGTTCTTATAATCCTTACTGGAGCTTGAAGTAGAACTTGTATACGCTTCAGAAAGGTGATGATGATGCCTGGTGCTTCGTCTTTTGATCTCAAAAACTTTACCCAAGTATATCTTGAATAATCATCAACAATAACGAGAATATACTTCTTCCGATTAATGCTTTCAACTCTCATTGGGCCAATAAGTCCATGTGCAACATATGTAACCTTGCTTCCGAACTAGGTACTGTTTTGGGTTTATATGATGCTCTTTTACTTTTTCCTTGTTCGCATGATGGACATAGGTGTTCCTTGGTGTATTTGAACTTAGGAAGTCCGGTGACGATGTTGTCTTTGGCTAACTTGTTGATCGTGTCGAAATTGAGATGGGATAATCTTCTATGCCACAGCCAGGACTTAGTTTCGGTTGCCCTTGTCATAAGACAAATTGGTGATGTAGAAGCCATTTGCTTGATGTCGATAGCATACAAGTTTGTACCACGATTACCAGTTAAGAGATCATCACCAACCAAATTTCTTATAAAAACCGTGTTTCTCCTGAATGCAACTTCTAAATCTGCATCACAAAACTGCCCAACTGAAAACAAATTGTGTCCCAACCCTTCGACGTAGTAAACCCGAGTGATTAAAAAATTCCCAAACTGAAGATCTCCATAACCCTGAATGGCTGCTACATGATCATTTCCAAAGTGTACAGTTCCCATGAATTTCCAGACGAAATTGATCAGCAGCTTTAAATTCCCGGTCATGTGCTTGGAGCAACCCGAGTCGACGATCCAAAGACATATTTCGATAACCTGCCAAGAACAGAAGAGTTTGTATTTGGAAACCGTTTTAAATTTGGTTCCATGGGGTTAGGAGTAAATTCCGAATCACACACATCAAAGGTTGCTACATGTTTATTTTGAACAACTTCTAATTTGCCATTCTGAAGAATGAACTCTCTACCCGTTGGTATCCACATACAAAACTTCAGGTAGTTCCTAGGCATTCGACTAATAGTGGTAGACCTAAAGCGTGTAACTAATCTTTCTATAGATCTAGATCTAGCACTAGGTCTTTTTGGAACATTCTTCTGTTCAGGCGTAACATTCACATTCTTATAAACACATTCATCATGAACATCATTAATTAAACATTTCTTGCATATTAAACAAACAGAGTCATTACACATAGAAACAGTACTTTCGACATTACATTCAGATGAATCATGTTTCTTATTACAAAGCGATAAATTCCTAGGGTGTTCTTTTACTTCTTCAACTTTATTCTTGCTACTACTCGTAGAGGCAGACGAGACTCTATTGTTCCTTTTATTGCTCCTAGGCTTTAGTCTGCTGCTCCTAGAGGTGCTTTCTAATCCTGTAGAAGGTAAGGCACACGCGTTAGGATTTATATTGTTGTCCTTTTTAGCATTCCTAGATTCTTTAGAATTAGCCTTTATGCATTTGTCATTTGTCTTAGATGTTGAGGCAGACGCACTAGTGGGACTAATCCTAAAAAGGCCAGGTGCTATCACTTTTGGTGTTTCAACAACCGCTTTTCCTTTATCAACAATCTTTACATTTTCACTTTTCTTAGGCACGGGTGTTGGAGTAACAGGTTTTGTCAAATCCTTTTTCTCATCGACTTTTGGAGCAAACCGTGAAATTGACATTTTTGGTTTTTGAACCGTGTTTAAAACATTTGGTTTCTCCGAAGTCAATGGTTTTACAAACTTAGTTTCCTCACTCTTTCCTTTTTGACTTTCAAGCTGAGCCCTCAAAAGATCATTTTGCTCTTTCATATTCTTTAAGGCACGCTCATACGACAATTTGTCATACTTGCATTCTTCCTTTTTTCGATCAAGTTGTTTAAAATATGACATATTTTCTTTTTCAAGCTTTATAAGAGCATTTTCATATTTTGAAACAATTGCGGAGGTCTCAGCTCTTAGTCTTTCATCGTCTTGAACAGAATATGTTTGTAAAATGATGGACATAATATCAGTGGTAATCATTTGTGTTACAATCTTGTGTGGTAAAGATTAAAAAAAACCCTAAAAACGTTCTCTCCCTTTGGAGAAATCCGGCCGCCACTCTAATCCTTTTTTTCCGGCCAAATCTCTCCCCTAATCGTCCTCTTTATCCTTGTTTCAAGGGTATGCAATACGTTTTGGGGGTAGATATCATTATTTAGAGTGGTTGGCAGTCTTTTTTATACATATTATCTAGGATTTTTCCTTTATTTGATTTTGGCTGTTCCTTCTTGGCGATCTTAGTAACCCTAACTAATCTTATATATTTAATTCGTTTTCCAGGAAAGTCGACCATTAGTCATTCTTTGATTTTTGGTTGTTTTTGTGGATTGGATAGCTGATTTAGGGTTTCGGATCTGGTGCTCATCTGTATTATTTATAACCGCCTTTAGGGATGTTTTTTGAATTGATCTATTCATGCTCACCAGTATTATTTATAAGTCGGTTCTGACTTATTATATTTAGGTCGATTCCATGATGCTGTAACCCTACTATGTCTCTTGTTAAATCGCTTTTTAGGGTTTCAGATTTGGTTTATCCTTAATTGATTAATCGATTCCCTTTAGGGTTTCGTTATCTTATATCTGCAAGTAACCTTTTTAGGGTTTCGGGTACTGGTTTTTTCCTTCGGGATGATGTGTATTTGGACGTGGGTTATGGGAGAGAGGATCATATTTGTTGTTAGGGTTTGTGAACCCTATGCTACGACCTGCTGATTGGAACTATTCAGGGTCGTGTTTGTATGTGATTATGGAAGTTAGGGATGTCATAATCCCTATTGCTTGTTCATCAGTTCTACTTGCTATTTGCTGCTATCTTTGTTATTATTAGTGGGACCGATTGATGCGTGTATGCTTATCTCTGGTCTATATGGTCGTTTATTGTTATAATCTGGTTGCATGGGTGTTCTCAATCCCGTGTAAGGGTGTTATTAGACCGGTGATTGTATTTGTTGTTGCTGCTGGTCACAAGACCTGGTGCTGTCCGCTTATCGTTTAGGTTTGTGATCGTTTGCATGGAAGTTAGGGTTTTGGTAAACCCTATGGTCGTCACAAGTTTGTATACAGCTTCCTCCTGTTTTAATCTATATATTCACTTATCTATGGAAGTTAATGGAAGTTAGGGTTTAACCCTATTGTATGTTACCAAGGGGAAGTCAAGATCTGCTAGTGAATGTTCATCTCATGGTTATATCACAAGTGCTCTAATTCTGATTCGTTGAAGGTTTATGGGACTATGAAGATGATTATGGAAGTTTGGACTACTATGACGAATTGAAGACTCAAGTTTCTACTTGATTTGCAATTATTTTTTCTTTTATATTCGTTGAAGTTTATGTTCAATTATTAGTTATAAGTGTGGCCTGTCACACTTATATTGTAAGTTATAGGTATGGTGTTTCATTCCTATAGGTGAGTCTGTAAGTGTCCTAAGGGACTGAGATGAGGGAAGTCACTCTCATCCTTTGTACTTCAACGTTTTTTGGTGTAATGAATTTTGCCGGGGTGAATTAACCCTTTTACCCAAAAAAGACATAATATCAGTGGTCATAACAGCTTCGAAGAGAGAATCATTTAGGTTTTCCAAAACATTCATGTTTTCACGAGTATCATTAGCTTCGTTTACCAGGGATTTGTGGTCCTTGACAAAGTCGGCCGTTTCTTTTAAGAAAGCTTGTTCAAAATGGATTACCCTCGCACTGATGTTATTCAGTGGGATAGTAATTTCGTTTTTAAAAACTTTTTTCTGCTCAATATGAAAACTGGAATGCCAGTTGTTGATATTGATTGTAGTTTTAGAAGCAACAATATTTTGAAGTTCTTGAATTCTCTTTTTAACGTCATCCAGAATGTCTCTAGCCTCACTTGTATTAAAAGTGTTGTTAGAAGACATTTGTTCCATTTTTGAAAGAGATTTGGAAACAATTACTTTCTTAGAAAACATTTTTGAGAATGGTCGTTTTATGGAAAACACAGATGGTTCTTTTTGTGGAACAAAAGTAATTCCCGAAAGTTTATTCAATTTGTTGTAATCAATGGGTTTCAAATCCTTTTGTTTCATTTTATTTATGCTCTCTTCGACATGTTCTATCGTGTCCACAGAATCCCGAACGACGGGTGGATCATGTTTGGTGTAAATCACATTACCATTGTACAAAACATTCTGTTCTTGCTGAGCTTTCTTGAGATTACAAGGGGTGTTGTTACCAAGAGCCATTTTATGTTTCAATCGGATTAGTTTGATTTGAAATCATTTTCATTGTTTGACTTGACTGACCCGACTTAACCACTAATTCTTCTAAATGTGCAATCATGTGTTCTGACTCTACGATTTCTTCCAAAAGTTTGTCTTCTTTCTTTGCAAAGTCCTTTTTCAACTCATCCCTTTCTTGTTCAAGATTGGTATAAGCTGTTTTTTGTTAAGAAAGTTGGTTTTGTAAATCAGAAATTTCCGCGTTTAAAGATTTTATCTTTTTGAAAGAATTAACATCAAGTGTATCAAACTTGAGTTGCAATTGTTTTTCCCTGGAAACGGAATTTTGATAAAAAAGTAAATTTCCAGGCGGCTAGTAAAAAACCCTAATTCTCTCTCTCTCTGTGGAGATTTCCGGCCGCCTCCCCTCATCAATTTCCGACCATAAAACTGCCTAATCACGTCCTCTCTACCCTTTATTGGGTATGCAATACGTTGATTGGGTTCGTTTTTGTATAACAGGGGTGGCGGCTGAAGATTTTTTCTTTTTTATTTATGAATGAAATCTCCATGGTATACTGCGACAAAGGGTTACCAACTATTCTTTGAACGTATTCTTTGTCGTTTAATGCATGGTTGGGGGACATCTTTGTTGGTCAATCATTATAATATTCCCTACTGGTCCATTGTTATAGTGGGTCGGTGGTATTTTTATTTTATTGATTGCCCATTATTTTCTCTTTGTCGCTACTGGTTGATTTATATTGCACCCGTACGTTATTCATTTGATCACATAGTGCAACGTGGGTTGTGATTTGGAGTGTGGGATCGATTTGTTTGTCGGTTTCTAATATACTTTACTGAATAGGGTCGATCTCATTCTTATGCGCATAATTTAATCAATTTCTTGGTTAAAGGTTTTCACTCGTGACGATATCCTATCTAGGGTTTCATATTTTGTGTGCATAAGATTTATTGGGCGTTCACTGTTGCTGCTTTTCACGGTGACTATCTTTAGTCGATTGCAAGTAACCTTTTTTTTAAAGGGTTTGTTTTGTGGTTGTTTGTCAAGTTTTGTTCTTGTCCAGATGAGCGTATGATATAAGTGGGTTTTAGAGAGATGATTGTTAAGTTTGAAGGTATGCTTCTTTAAAAACCTTTATTACTTTCACAGATCTGTTATTTGACTTCTTCATTCGGAGGTCTTGTGATCGTTACTATGGATGTTAGGGTTTGATTATCCTTGTCGTGGTTTTGGCTGTATCATATTACGATCCTTAGTGGGTTTCACTTATTGTTGCTACGCTTATGATTCTATCCCAGCAGATCGTTATGATTGTTTATTGTGTAAGTTAGGGTTGTTAGACCCTATTTCTTGTCTATGGCAATTCCTGATCGTTTTGGTGTTCATGCAATAGTGGTAGATGCTGTTGTACGATGCATGCCAAAGTTGTTATGAGGGGTGGATATGGTGATCGCATGTTGATGGGGTTGACGTTACTTTGATGTATTTTTAATATCTTCATGCTGATTTCATGGTGTCCATTCAGAATTGTATGCGATGGAAGTCAAGTTGGGGTATTCTTGGTTTTTTAGTCACGCATTCTCTTGCTGCTGTTGGCATCTTGCTGACTTGAAGGTTATATGTACTCAAATGTTTCTGGAAGAGATGTATGGCATATTATTGAAGGTGTAGGGTTATACCTACGGTTGGTTTCAATTTGGATTCTGCTGTTGTTTGCTGATCTAATTGATGGTATTTGTAAGTTAAGTTTCTAGGGTAACTTATTCAAAAATCCTTGACTCGTTCAATAGGAATGTTCATTATTTTCTATTGATCGTTTATTGGTGGATCGATCTATATACTTGGGTTCTATATTCTGTACTGGATCGATGCTACTGTGTACGACCTGATGTTGGTAGGTTCTTATCCATCAGCCTTGGTTAGGTCGTTTTTGCAGGTTAGGGTTTATTAAATCCTAGTATTCGTGTTCCTAATGGGTCCGTACTTTATGCCTATTGCTGCAACGTCCTCTTTTGGAACTTCATGTTGGGAGTGGGTAATGTTATGCAATTGCATGATTCTCTACTTAATTCCCATTGGTCGACTTTTGCATTGTATTTTGGTCTTGCTTATTGTGGGGCTGTTATATGATGGAATATTGGAAGTTGTGTTTGTGGTGGTTCTGGTTCACTACAACACTTTATTGGTTGAAGATCGCATGGATGTTTATTCATGAATTCTTCATGGAGGTTAAGGTGGAACACCATAGTGATTTGGAAGGCTCAAGTGCTTTCTTGAGTAGTATTGTCAAGTTTATGTAATTTATTTTATGTACCTTCGTCATTATTGGTTGGTTTCACTTTATTGTAAGTTATAAGAATGGTTTGTCATTCTTATATTAGAGTCTGTAAGTGTCCTAACGGACTGAGATGAGGGGTGTACGCCCTCATCCTTTGTACTTCAACGTTTTTTGGTGTAATGAATTTTACCAGGGTGTGTTATCCCTTTTACCCAAAAAAAAGAATTTTGATAACCAGTTTCTAATTCAGACAATCTTTTATTATGAAATTTAAAAGCTTTAACGTTTACTTTGTAACTCTCAAGCTCAGCGGTCAATTTAACATTCGCGGCCTTAACATCGCGATTGACCTTTTTCACATTCTCAATTTCAATACGACAATTATTCAATAATGATTCAAACAAAGCACGTGTTTCCTCATCATTCTCAGCATGCTGTGAAACGAAGCCTCCATTATGATTCACATCTGGAGTTGCTGAAGGAGTATTGCTACTACTTGGCGTGTCCAGGTATGTATCATAAGTGGGTGCTAGCTTCTCAGAATGTTGTTCCTCATGAGGAGACATATCAAATATATCATTATTGTGACATGTGTTGAAGTTTGATACCTCAGATGGTGCATTGGTGTCATAAACAAGAAGTGTGTCAGAATCCGTGTCATACTTAGCTTCCTGAAGATTCGCCATAAATATGCAGTTCGCATCGATATCCTCTCTATCTTCCATGTCATCCATAAGAGCCATAAAATCATTCTCCTCTGCGTTCAACTGAAACCCTGCCTGAACCTTTTGTGCCAACATTACTGCTTTCTGCAAGTACTCTAGATCTTTCTTGTTCGGCTTAGTTTGACAGTTCCTTGCCATATGACCTACACCCTGACAGTTGAAACACTTTACCGGATTACCCTGATTTACATTTCCCAAATTCCCAACTACTGGAGCTGCAACATTTCTATTCTGATTACCTATTGCCTGGTTACCAACATTCTGACCCCTCTGATTTCCAACAAACTGACCCATCTGATTCCCTGCATACTGACCATACTGATTCCCTGCATACTGACCTGCATTCTGCATATTCTGATTACCCATATTAAATCCAGTAGCATATCCTTGCTGATTCCCATAAACTCCAACCATTTGGCCTCCATTACCCATATTGAAACTCGGCTGAGCAATCTGCTTGTTGCGAGTGTTCGATAAAATCCTTTGGTTGTTGTTAGTTGGTGTAGAATAGCGTCCTTGGAATGCCTTTGACAGAAAAGGAAACGCTTGGGTCAATGCTGCATAAGCTTCATCATTTTCAGTGAATTCTGGGTCTTCGAATTATGGGTATTGCTGTTGTGGAATAACATGTTGTTGTTGCTGTGGGTAGAACTGTTGTTGGTAGACCGGTGTTGGTTGTTGAATGTATGATGGTTGCAAGTAGTTTTTTTTTGGGTAAAAGGGATTCACCCTGGTAAAATATATTAATCACATAAAAAGTTTAAGTACAATGGAATGGTTGCAAGTAGTTGTGAGTGGAAGATGATGATGATTGTTGTGTGTTCACTGGTAGCGGTGTTGGTGTAGTAGCAATTAATGCAAGAGGATCATGATTCTTTGCCAATCTTTCTTTCCTTACTTCATTAGCCTCAGCTTGGTTTTGCTTCAAAAAGTCATAGAGTTGATCATAATTCACCTTACGTAAATCCTTTGTTTGATTGACAATTGTAACATAACGACCCCATTCTTCTGGAAGATTATTGATGAATTTGATGTTTGTTACAATTGTTCGAGGTGTCAACTTGTTTATGATTAACTCATTCATCAAAGTGCAAAACCTTGTGTAGTAGGATTCAATCTGTTCACCTTTAGTGGATGTAAAGTTCTCCCATTCAGTAAGAAGTTTGTTCTCAACGTCTTGTTGTCCAATCTCTGTTCCATGACATATCCTTCTAACACGTTCCCACATAGCATAAGCAGTTTCACAGCTGTAGACCGCAGCAAAGATCTCGCGTGGTAATCCAAGTTGGATTAAATGCATTGCCATATCATCTGCGACGATCTGCTTCTTGTCTTCCTCTGTGTAATCTGCTTCTGTTTGTTCACGCACGAATGGTTGAGTAGGAGGTGTTGCATTTGGATTACCTTCAATTTGAACTTGTCGTGGCTTGAATGGACCATTTGTAATGGAGTTGATCATTAATTTACCATCAGGCTTTGTTTTGATGTAACGAAGCATTCGGCTTGTCCATGGGAGATATCCACCTTTTTCAAGCATTGGAGGTCGGTTTTCCGCACCGGCTGCATGAATATCTTGCTGAGTAGCCATTGATGAAGTGTAGATTGATAAAGTTGATTCTTGGATCGTTCCAACGAAATAGGAGTTGTGATTAGTGTAAGTTGATGCAAGTTTGGATGGTGAAAATTTTGATCTAAAAACTTAAAACCTCAATAACTTCTTCCCGGAGCATTTTTAGGCCTCGAAACTTGGGTTGAATGAATAAATTTTTTCAACGTGTCCTTCTTCTCGGTCTCACGGTCGTTTTGACAACAAATTCATCGAAAACGGAGTTACGATTCAAAAGTTATGGCCGTTTGAAGTTTGGTTGTCAAAAGTCAAAAAACTTACGCGTAAACCCAGATCTTATGCGTAAACAGTAAACTTAAGCGTAGACTGAAACTTATGCGTAAACTGAATCTTATGCGTAAGGCAAATGTTAGGCTTAAACAAAAAGTTATGCGTAAACAGTAAACTTATGCCTAAGAAAATACTTATGCGTAAGATTAGTAGTTTATGCGTAAGATATATGTTACGCATAAGGTTTAGCTTATGCGTAAGATTTTTTTACGCGTAAGGTTTACAAACCAAACTGATCTCTCAAACTTATCCAAGCTTGAAAGATATCCCGTGTCGAAGTATTCCACAAACTTATCCAAGTCAGGGAAGTACCGAGTAATCTCTAATCGTTGAAGAAAACTTATGCGTAGGATCTTTTGCGTAGAAAACTTATGCGTAGGATCTTAAGCGTAGATCTTATGCGTAGGATTTCACCTTATGCGTAGGATACCAACTTGAGCGTAGAAAAAGGTTTTTCTGCTTAAACTCACGCGTAGAAAGTGATCTTATGCGTAGAAAATGGGTTTTATGCCTAAACTCACGCGTAAACTTGCCAAAAAGTACTGTAGACAGCTGTTGGTTTGTACTATACTCAAAACTTACGCGTAAGATGACCAGAAAACGTGAAAAGTCCGATTTTTTCAACCAAAAACACTTTTTCCACTTGTTTCTTTTGATCAAATCTTTCCCAAAACACTTAGAATCACTAAAGCTTCAATAAAGTTCACAACTTTAACACTAAAACCACGTAAAAATCAAAACTTTTTGAAGAAAAAGTGCACAAATGAATGAAAAATGCAACTTTTTAACAAAAAACTTGATAAAGACACTCCTAAATCATTGTTAGGCGATTGATACCACTTGTAGGACCATAAATCTATCAACTTTAACACTAAATATAGCACTAGATGAAGTAAAGACGGTGACTTGATACTATGTAAGTGTGGCGTTAACTTGTATAAAGAGAGTATAAGATGAAGAGAACTTTTATTAAAAACACACACAAATACACACACAAGCACACCTTACAAATGAGAGGTAAGGTGCCTTTTATAGTTTCATACATAGGCTTTCTATGGGCTTGGGCTTTTTTTTTTTGGGGTAAAAGGGTTAATACACCCTGGCAAAATTTATTATCCAAAAAACGTTGAAGTACAAAATGACGAGGGTGATTTCCCTCGCCCCCAGTCCCTTAGGACACTTACAAGACACCTATCTAAGAATGACATACCATTCTTAAAACAAACATGCACAACATGTGCAACTGACCGCCAAATACTCTAATATAAGAATGACAAACCATTCTTATAACAAATACATGAACATAAAACTACAACGACTATAAGATTTACAAATAAAAACATCAAGTAAAAACTTGAATCTTCCCATGTCGTCATAGAAGTTCATGACCTTCAACGATGCAGCCGAAACCATGGTAGAATAGACACGCGCCAATCCACACAATAGATCCACCAACTACACCGATCTTCATTGATCCAATCAGGACCAAACCAACACTACAACTCGATCCAATACCGCAACTACTATAAGTTTCAAAAGAGCAGGAAACTCAAGCTAAGAATGAAAAGCAATGTATCTTGATCAGTCGTAGACGAAAATAGGGTTGACAAACCCTAACATACAGCCCATAGAGCACCATCAATCATAAGACCAAAAGATTAACCTGACGGAAAATGCAAAGTCCAAGAAAGATGATAATAAGGGTTTTGAATAAGACCCTTCAACTTAACCTCCATCACTATTCACGCAGCAGCAGATTCCCATAAAACACCAAGAAGATCCTTGATGAACGTAATAATGATCCACTTGATAGCACGAATAGCAAACAAACACCAACCTTCATTCAGCACACCGATCAATAGACCCATGACCAAGTCTATGAAAGATGAATCGTGTAAAAAACCAAGTTACCCACTTGACCTCCAGCATTTAACGATCAATAGAAGCTATGTATAATGTTTAACGATCAATAAAATAGCAGCTATATCACGTAACAGCACATAACTAGGATAAAAACCCTAACGTACAGTAATTAGTCGATCATTAACAACAAACCACCCCAACAGCAGCAATGCTTCAACGATCAACCACAAGATAGGGTAACCCCTAACATCCACTCTCTCCAAAACCCACCATCATTACATACATCTGAAATAGAACCAGCAATTATCGAACCAAACCCTAAGAAGGGTTACCTTCAGATGCACTTCAAGTGAATAAATAAAAACGAAACCTTAAACAGGATTCATTCCACGTTAAAGCACCAGCGAAGCAGTACAATCACCATCAATAATGGTCGATCTTAGAATGATAACAAATAAGCGATCGACCAAACCCAAAACAAACCCTAAACGTCGATTAGAATTAGACAAATAATCGGTTAGGATTAAAAACCCTAAAACGATATATAACAAGATGAAACTAATCGGTTAGGGTAAAACAATCACCGACTAAACCCCAAGGAGGAAATCGATTAGCAAACCGACTATAGAACAAATGATTAGGGTTTAGAAAAAACGGCCATGAGATCGACCCTTTAAATGTAAGATCGATTACAAAACCGACCTATGAATAATGAAAAAAGGGTACGATAAATCAAAAGATCGAAACCCTAAAAAACCAACCACGATCTAAAACAGATCGCAATAAGGAGTAGGGAGTCGATATGGAGAAATCTTAAGAATATATCACGAATAGATTACAGCCGCCATCCCCTTAAAAGAAAAAACCTACCTCATCAGCGTGTTGCATACCCTAAGCACGACAAAGAATCGAACTAGGGTAGAGAGGACGTGGAAAGGAGGTTCTATGGCCAGAAAAGAGAAAGGGAGTGGCGGCCGGATTTCTCCATGGGGGAGAGAGAACTAGGGTTTTTTTTTTTCTATGGGCTTGGGCTTGGACTTGGTTTACATGAATTATATAAAGGCTTATGAAACATAACTAATAACATATTAGCTTACCAAGACCAAGGCCCAATGACTATTCTTATAACACAAACTACGACACATTACAACGTTACAATAAATGAGAATGACCATCACTTTTTAATATAATTTTTAATGCTAACAGTTTTTTTTTTTTTTTTTTTTTTCTTTTTTTTTTTTTTTTTTTTTTTTTTTTTTTTGTATTTTTACGGACCAAGCATACCCATGATACCGGGTATACACTTAAAACTAAAACAAATAAATATGCGCCCTCCTCTTTTTCTTGTTTATATCGACTTCTTTTTTTTCCCTCTCTGGTCTTCGACTCCAACAGCCAACACCATCAAAACCATCATCAAACTTCTAACAATCACTTAAAATCATTCCCAAATCATTCCAATATTTAAACCCCATCATCCTTTGCAATAAGAATCATCATGAAAAAGGGTTTTTATCCAGGTTATTGATTTTTGAAGATTTTGATTCAAGTGTTTTGAAATAATTAAAGGTAATTGGTGATACAAGGGTTCAATTCTAGTTGTTTTTAACAAGATTTGGTGAAGTAAAAATCGAATTCGGGCTTTTGTTTTGTGTTGAGTGGTCACGGCAGCAAGAACAACCCAATTAGGGTTCTTGCTTGATCTTTTGTCTCCAATTATTATGTTGTAAGTGATACCTCTAAACTCCTCTTTAATTATTTTCTCTTAACTTCAATGCATGTGTATAATCTAGTAGTTAGAATCCATGTGATGATGTGTGAAATATTATTATTAAGGTTGGATTAATAGTTGGGATGATTAGTGAATGGGATTAGGCTAGATAGAGCTTATGGTGATGCTGTATATTGCGAAAATTAAAGTTTGAAGGGGTTTAAAGCTACCCATTTTAGACCAGAAAGTTGAGGCTTGTTTCGCCTAGGTTGAAATTTTTGAAACTGATTTTTGTCTTTTGAATATGATAGAGGATGTTAATATGAACGTTTTGATATAAAATTCGGCTTCTAACTCTTAATAACGAACGTTTGGCGGTCATTTGAAATTTAAAAAAAATTATAAATTTCCAAACAGCACTTGTATAAAATTTATTTACTGTCAAATCTGAATAAGGGCATTTACGTTATTTTCTGGCCCGTTTCGGCTTTCGGCCGAAACACGAAAGTTGTCCGAAACAACGTTTTTAGTTTACTGCGAGGAATTGGGGTGTGAAAGTGCGAAAATGAGGGTGATTTTGATTAAAAATCAGTTCTACATTTTTTTTCTTTTAAAATGACAGCACTTGTTTTATAAAAAGTGAGCTGATGCAGTTTTTAAACGGGGTTTTGAGCCTTTTCTGGTCCGAATCGACCTTCCGTTAAAACACGAAAGTTGTTCGGAATGTCGTTTTGCATTAAATCTCTTTTGAGTCCGAGTCATGAAAGTGTAGCCTAGCGGGTCAAAAACTGAAAGTCAAACTTCTGAAAAGTTGTTAAAAGTCAACTGTCAGCAGCAACTTGCAAGGGGTATTTTGGTCATTTTACATTGAGATTTAGGTCTCGGCTATAGCTAAAAAGTTTTCCGGAATGTCGTTTTACACAAAATCTCTTTTTAGTCCGAAACGTGAAAATGTCATCTAGCAGGTCGTTTCGGACGGGTCAGATTTGGAGAATATATTACAAAAGTCAATCTTGATAAAACTCTTCTAATAGTCTAGTAGCATTATGAAATTGTTTTAGCGTGGAACTTAAGTAAGACTAAATATTTTGCGACTAATAAATTAGTCGTTGGCTTTGTTTATGTCTAATAGTCTTAATCGTGGTAATGGGTCAAAATGGGAATTTTTACTAAAAGTTACATATTAGGCAGAATGAATTAAAACGAAGTATAGTTGTTATGCGAAACACTTAATGAGTCTAATTAAGAGAGTTTAGATGGGTACATGGATTCTAAGGAATATGATTATACATGTCGACTAATTGTATACATTTTATATGTGTATACAATTTATGCATTTTCTTTATCGCTTCTATTTCCTTAATCACAAGCCACCTTTGTCACACAAACCATTTTATCATTCGACATTGTTTCAAATCATTATTCACGATAATTCAAGCTTAAATTATCAACATCTCAGACTTTCATATTATTCAGGTTGCCTTTTGGAGCTATTCCCACTATAACTATTGACATTACTTTATACTATCTACCGTACCATCAAGGTGAGTTCATAGCCTCGCCTTTACTTATTTAAATGTTTTATAAACCTCGCGAGGGGGGGATACATGCTAGTTTTATAAACTGAATACAAGTTTTAATTTTTGGTATGCTTGACCCGATTACAAGATTATAGACATTGAGTATATTTCTTGCCAATTAAGTCCCCATCATGAACCGTTAATTATTTTTGTATAAACGCTAGTATTATGAATATGCATATTGGGCATTGACCAGCCTGGCCGAGTGAGTAGCGCTCACCTTTTAACGGTCACATAATATTGAGAGGTTGAGGTAAATGACAAATATTACCCTACCGGGGCAACTGTTAAAACTAGGTTAAGGTTCGGTTTCATGAGCTCAAAACTATAAATCTTATTTCCCGACTTGTATTTGTTACATGTCAACTTAATTATGGGCGTATAACAACGTAGCCCATCATATTTTAAACTGAATTATCTTGTATTCAACTAATTACTTATTGAAACTCTATGAATTCACTCAACTTTATGTTGACTTTTTAGCATGTATTTTCCCAGGTATTAGTTTGCTAGCGGAGCATTGGGAGCAATCGGAGTCGCGTGGATATCAAATATTGAAATACTTGTTTTCTACACATTCGATAACCTTTTATCTTTAAAATATACGTATGTGTTATGTTTTAACTCTTGTAACTTAAGTTTTAAATAGAAATTGTTGGGACCTTTGTACTTTAATTTATTAAATCGAATGTCACATTTTATTAAATGTCTCTTTTGAGGTCGTTTTATGTAACTTGTGTGTATGAACTATGAAGTGACACCCAAATTGATATTCCGCTGCGTTGTAAATTTTGGGAGTGTCACAGAATGGTATCAGAGCATTAGTTATAGCGAATTAGGTCGTTTTCAAAACCTAAACTATAACTGATTTTCAAATTTTTTTTAAAGTCTTTCACCATTGTTCGATATCCGCGTACGCTTGCTCCCAGGTAACTTATATGCTCTATTTTGTATCCATACTTCTATTTTATGACTAATGAATATATCCCCTAGTCATGATTTTGCTATCTCATGCCTATCTTATGATGTCATACTATTTACTTTATATCGGTCGGTTATTTATACGCTGACCACTCCGATTATCGCGTACTTCGTGTTTTCTTATATTCTCCCTCGAACGTCGATACTAGTATTATATAAGGATACCCGTACATATATGTGTTACTCTCTTCTTAAATTCTTACGCATGTGTGTTGTACTATTATATGTATTAATGAGTTTGTTTACTTTAACCTTTTATGAACGATGCGGTGATCTCTGAAACATTTTCGCTACTTTACTTTATTTCCTTTTGATGATATTGACATTCGGTGTACTATGTCAATTCCACTAGTTATTTTATTGTTCAACTCAGAGTGTGAATATTCTTCTTATGCCTTTGAATCACGTATGTTGTTTTCGTTAACCATTGTTTTGAAATCTTATGGGAGTACGACCTTAACTTGTCATCACGGATCATGCCATCCTTTGGCACTTACCTTTAGTAATGCGATTGACTAATGTCATATTATTATTCTCGTTACTTTTCATGATTTTGATGAATTATGTCGTTAGTTACGCATCCTTTTATTTATTGTAGCACTTAATCTTGTTATGTATTTCGTTTTATTGAAATAAATTGGGACGCTTCTTCATTCGAATAAGGAAATTATAAATCGCCGAACCATAAATTCACAGATCATCACTTACATGGATTGGGACACCTCTTTATGTAAGTGACAAGTTATGAATGAGTGGGCTTATGTGTATCCGCCATAGCGTGCGTACGAACCATTCTATGGGCTATGAACTCCTCTCGACTCGTAATCTGTTATGTGGATTTTTCTGATTTTGTATCAACCGCCGCGAGCTTGATAAGCTAATAGTAATGTACTATTATTCGCTTCCACGAATTGACGACTTGATAAATTCCTTGTCTCCCATTGTCTTATCGACAACACTTTTATTCTACCTTTCCTTTAAGGACCCTCATGACATTCTATTCCTTCCCTCATACCATTGCTTACACATTAGGTGATTTCTATCACTTGTTCTATCTTCGTTGCTATCTTGTTACTTTGTCAAAATCCCGAGCACAAAATGCATTAAGCACCTCCATGGGCTTCTATAAAATTTTTATGCGTCTTTATGAAAATTTTACAAATATTTCACAAGTGTTTAAGTTACCAAAATGACCTTCTTAAGTTAAAGAGTCGGTTATAACCACCCTCTTTTGTAAAAACCACAACTAATATTTAGAATGACACCATGCCCTATCTTTCAAATTCATGTTTTATACATCATATTTTAATCACGTCTTAAGGATATGACTGCTTTAAACTTCGTTTCAACTAATGATTCCTAAAGATTTGAAAATAGACATTCTACAATCACAACCATAATCCCGAATTTCAACATGGTTTTTATAAATGCATCCACCCCAAAAATCTTTAAAACGACCAAAAATGATTCTTGAACCTATTTTATCTCTGTTATGAACACTATTTTTATCAACAAAGAATAGTTTAAAATTCTCCATAGACTACGAGAATCAAACCGCGTCGTTAGTTATTCTAGACTTCATTCCTTACGAGTATCCTTATCTTTTCTCCAATGAACCATCTAGAGATTAAGACGAATTGAGCGCCGGGACGTCGCTCTCTTAAGGGGTACGTGTTGTGACATTTCAAATTTCATGTCATTTATTTTACTATTTTTATTATTTACTTTTTTTTATAATTAACTTCGTCGGGAGTTTAACCATGTACGTCGTAACATGTACCCGTAATTTTCTGAAAGCATTTTAATAATAAAATATATTTATTATTACTTCTATTTCATTTTTGAACTTTTCCGAAGAGCAACTGTCACTTACATGATGAGATCCATTGTCCCTAAAGGCTAGCTTTATGAGGGCAATTTGTTCCTTACATAATAAGAGCCTTTGTCCCTAAAGGCTCACTTGTAGAGAGCAATTGTACCTTAGCTTATGGGATCCGTTGTCCCTAAACGCATTCTCACTTTATGAGAGCAATTGCCCTTTACATGATGATAGTCGTTGTCCCTAATGCATGCACACTTGATAAGAGCAATTGTCACTTACATGATGAGATCCATTGTCCCTAAAGGCTAACTTTATGAGGGAAATTTTACCCTTACATATTAAGAGCCGTTATCCCAAAAGGCTCACTTGTTAAAAGCAATTGTACCATACTTTATGGGATCCGTTGTCATTAAACACTTGCTCACTTGATGAGAGCAATTGCCATTTACAAGATGATAGCCATTGTCCCTAATGCTTACACACTCGATAAGAGCAATTGTCACTTACATGATGAGATCCATTGTCCCTAAAGACTAACTTTATGAGGGCAATTTGTTCCTTACATAATATGAGCCGTTGTCCCTAAAGGCTCATTTGTTGAGAGCAAATGTACCTTAGCTTATGGGATCCATTGTCCCTAAACGCATTCTCACTTGATGAGAGCAATTGCCCTTTACATGATCAGTCGTTGTTCCTAATGCTTGCACACATGATAAGAGCAATTGTCACTTACATGATCAGATCCGTTGTTCCTAAAGGCTAACTTTATGAGGGAAATTTCACCCTTATATATTAAGAGTCGTTATCCCAAAAGGCTCCCTTGTTGAGAACAATTGTACCTTACTTTACGGGATCTGTTGTCCCTAAACACTTGCTCACTTGATGAGAGCAATTGCCCTTTACATGATGATAGCCATTGTCCCTAATCCTTACACACTCGATAAGAGCAATTGTCACTAACATGATGAGATCCGTTGTCCCTAATGACTAACTTTATGAGGGCAATTTGTCCCTTACATAATAGGAGCCGTTGTCCCTAAAGGCTCACTTGTTGAGAGCAATTGTACCTTAGTTTTTGGGATCCGTTTTACCTAGACACTTGCTTACTTGATGAGAGAAATTGCCGTTTACATGATGATAGCCATTGTCCCTAATGCTTACACACTCGATAGGAGCAATTGTCACATACACGATGAGATACGTTATCCCTAAAGGCTAACTTTACGAGGGCAATTTGTCCCTTATATAATAATGGTCGTTGTCCCTAAAAGCTTAATTGTTGAGAGCAATTGTACCTTAGTTAATGGGATCCATTTTCCCTAAACGCTTGCTCACTTGATGAGAGCAATTGCCCTTTACATGATGATAGCCGTTGTCCCTAATGCTTGCACACTTGATAAGAGCAATTGTCACTTACATGATGAGATCCGCTGTCCCTAAAGGCTAACTTTATGAGGGAAATTTCACCCTCACATATTAAGAGCCGTTATCCCAAAAGGCTCACTTGTTGAGAGCAATTTTACCTTACTTTATGGGATCCGTTGTCCCTAAACACTTGCTCACTTGATGAGAGCAATTGCCCTTCACATAATGAGAGCCATTGTCCCTAATGCTTACACACTCAATAAGAGCAATTGTCACTTACATGATGAGATCCGTTGTCCCTAAAGGCTAACTTTATGAGGGCAATTTGTCCCTTACATAATAAGAGCCCTTGTCCCTAAAGGCTCACCTGTTGGGTGCAATTGTACCTTAGTTTATGGGATCCGTTTTCCCTAAACGCTTGCTCACTTGATGAGAGCAATTGCCCTTTACATGATGATAGTCGTTGTCCCTAATGTTTGCACACTTGAAAAGAGCAATTGTCACTTACATGATGAGATCCGTTGTCCCTGAAGGTTAACTTTATGAACTCAATTTTTCCCATACATATTAAGAGCCGTTATCCCAAAAGGCTCACTTGTTGAGAGCAATTCTACCTTACTTTATGGGATCCGTTGTCCCTAAACAGTTGCTCACTTGATGAAAGCAATTGCCCTTTACATGATTATAGCCATTGTCCCAAATGCTTACACACTCGATAGGAGCAATTGTCACATACACGATGAGATCCGTTGTCCCTAAAGGCTTACTTTATGAGGGCAATTTGTCCCTTATATAATAATGGTCGTTGTCCCTAAAGGCTTAATTGTTGAGAGCAATTGTACATTAGTTAATGGGATCCGTTTTCCCTAAACGCTTGCTCAATAGATGAGAGCAATTGCCCTTTACATGATGATAGCCATTGTCCCTAATGCTTGCACACTTGATAAGAGCAATTGTCACTTACATGATGAGATCCGCTGTCCCTAAAGGCTAACTTTATGAGGGAAATTTCACCCTCACATATTAAGAGCCGTTATCCCAAAAGGCTCACTTGTTGAGAGCAATTGTACCTTACTTTATGGGATCCATTGTCCCTAAACACTTGCTTACTTGATGAGAGCAATTGCCCTTCACATAATGATAGCCATTGTCCCTAATTCTTGCACACTTGATAAGAGCAATTGTCACTTGCATGATGAGATCCGTTGTCCCTAAACGCTAACTTTATGAGGGCCATTTGTCCTTTAAATAATTAGAGCCGTTGTCCCTAGAGTGTCACTTGTTGAGAGCAAGTGTACCTTACTTTATGGGATCCGTTGTCCCTAAACGCTTGATGAGTGTCTAAATACTCATCATTTTATACTAATCTGAGCTGCCAAAACATCCAAAAACACTCAAATATATATCAAAATACATAAAATATCTTAGAAGTGTGTTTTATATGTTTCAAACACAAAATATGCAAAAACAGATAAAAAAACGTACAAAGTTTGCATAATTGGCAGTTTCAGTCCCTCAAGTTTCATAAATTGGCAAAACTAGTCCCTGGTTATTCTAAAAACATGAAAATGTCATCAAAGGTCCTTTTTAATCATAAAGTTACATATTTAGTCCTTTGGTGCAAAGTTTCATAAAATTACAAGTTTAGTCCCTATACTTTGGAAATTGACAGAAATGGTCCCTGGGATGTAAAAAACTTTGAGAAAAGCAATTTTGGTCCTTATACTAATAATCTTTTTCAGGAATGGTCCTTGGTGTTAAGTTTGGTGAAATTACATAATTGGTCCTTCAAGTTTGGCAGTTTGTCAGTTTTGGTCCCTGGACTTTCAGAGAATGGCAGAATTGGCCCCTGATGGAAAATTTTGGATAAAAAGTCAATTTTGGTACTTGGATAATATCAAGTTGTCAAATTTGATCCCTGGTTGAAAGTTTTGGAGAAGTTACATGTTAAGTCCCTGGAGTTTGGCAATTTGGCAAAAATAGTCCCCGTATATTTTAAAAATGAAATATATCAAAAATATCCACGTACTATTCATCTATGGCAAATTAGGTCCTTGTGATAAACTATGGAATATTTACATTTCAGCCCCTTAATTTTCCATAATTACAAAATTGGTCCTTGTTAGTTACTTATACAAACGGACCCTTTGTTTTATTAATAACCAAACAAACAAAACCCAACACCAAAGCCCACCCTACCCTTTTTTACCCAAGCCCACCAAGCCCAGTCCAACCCTCGGTCAAACCAGTCAACCCCCCCTTTCAATACCACCCTGTATTTCCCTCCAAACCATACCACCACTTCCACCTCCCTCACACAGCCAAAACCACCCTCCACCTTGCCTGGTATTGCCACCACCTCAACCCCCACTTGCCTTACCCACTCCCTTCCACCTCTACAACCCTCCAAAACCTTGAAAACTTCACCACGCAATCCACAGTACCCCCTTGGACTTTTGGCGCCAAAAAGAGCTTTTAAACGGCCTGGATGATTGGGACTATATCAATGGTCCACAATTGGTGAGAAACACCCCAGTGGGTCCCACTTACTCAGAAATGGCTACAAAAAGGGAAAGAAGGCAGAAGAGTTCAATTATTAGTTTAGGTTTAGTAAAATTAGGTCGTATGTAGTGTAAGTTTCAAATTCAATTGTAATTTCCATTAAAAACACTTGTATTCAGTTAATCTTATGTATTTCAGTCCTTAATTAAAGATAATTTCAAGTTTCATTTGCTATTTCAGTTTATGCCAATTTCTTAAATTCTCAAAATCTCAAATAAGTTATCTGTTGTTGTTAGTTGTTGTTAAGGCTGTTCATAAGCTTAGATAAGCTCTGACAAAGCTCATATAAGTTCTTGAATACTTTAATTATCAGTCTCACTTTATAAATAGGAAAATACCAAAAATTCAAATAAATAAAGGAAAAATAAAAAATTAGTGTGTGAAGAAGTATAGAAGCTGATGCATGATGAAATATGAATGAATTCTGGTTTAGAATCCTATGGGGGATACTAGGTTGTGATCTTGGTTCATGGTTCATTGTTGCTCAGTCCATTTCCACTTTGTAAGCTTTTATATAAATTTTTCATATTACTGTTTCAGTAGTCTAAATTGCTTAAGTTTCTGTGTTTTTTTATGTTTATGTATTGTTGTTAAGTTTATATATAGCTTAATATAGGTAGCTTATTAATTAGATATCATTTGTTCTAAAAAATCAAAATCTTCACAGTGGAAAACTCATTTTTGACAAAACTGATTTATATACTTGTGGTGAGGTTGATTTATGTTCATTTGATCTTAATTAGTCATGTTAAAGTATTTGGAATCAGTTTTATAAACTAAAATCTTGTTTAGCTTTTGAAATCATCAATTCAGTCATTTAAAGGTGTGTTTGGCTCAGCTTGTTACTGAGGGTATTAGGTAGTTTTAGTTGTCTAGGATAGTCTAAGCATATTACTTTAGGTCATATTAGGTTATTGTGGTCTTATTATTCAGGTTTCAACCAACCAATAGTCAAATCCCACCTTTACTTGCCATAGCAGTTGACTGATTTGGATTGACAATCCCAAATCAGCCACACTTGCTTATTCTTGGGTATAATAGGATAAATTAGTCTTGGTATATCATATTACATCCTATTCAGTTCATAAATCCAGATTAAAACTCAAGAAAGTCAAAATTTAGGTTTTATAGAAAAAGTCAAAAGTTCATCTCTCAGATTTTCTCAAATCTTGAGAGATTTTTGTAGAATTGTGTAATTGGTTTTAGGAGCTGAAAATTGTTTTGGTAATACTCTACCACCTCAACTTCAAGGTCTCAGTACCATTTGATTTTTAGGAATTTTCTTGTGGGCCCCACAGCCCCTTGAAGTAGGCTGCAGGGCAACAAGCTGCCCTGTGCAGCAGACCAATCACTCACCACCACCACTTTGTGGTGGTTTTGTGACCACCACAGTGGGCCCCACCTGTCCAAATTAGTTTCCCTCAACCCCCCTCCTACCAAGGAACTTAGATTGACCACTAGTTTGACCTAACACCCAGTGGACCCCACTTAGTTTTGGCCTTGATCTCTGTCCCAAATCTGTCTCAGAAACTCCAATAAGCAAGTGCTTATTGTGATTTTGTGGCTTATTTTATCTGCTTATTTGGTTGAAACTTACTTAATTATGTTCAAATAGCTCAGAGGAACCAAGTTTTACCATAGTGGGTCCCACATAAGCTCTTTTGAGCTTATTTCCATTTTCAGTCAACAATAGTCAACTGTCTAGGTTCTTAGCTTATATCTAGCTTATTTTTAAGTTGTAAAATATTTGTTTTCACAAAAGTTATTTATTTTTATGTATAATATAGTTTGGTAAAAGAAAATTCAAGAAAATACAACATAAAAATAAGTGATAGTTTCTATTTAATATAATTTAATTTTAATTTTCATTTTTACATTTTTATTAAGTAAATTGTGTTTTTATATTTTTATTAATTTCCTTATAGGTTAAAGTAATTTAAATAATTTTCTTAGATTTTTATTTTGTCTTTTAGTATTAATTAGAATTAAAAATAATTTTATTAGTAATTAATCAATAAATAAGTTATAAATAGCATAATTAGTTTTTATATAGTAACACCTAAATTTTATATTTTTCCTAGCTTCCATAACTCTTAATATAATTTTAGTAATTTTTCTAGAATTTTTACTGTTCATTTAATAGTTTTCATAATTTAAATAGTTTAAATAGTAATTAAATAATAAATAGAATAATAATTAGTAAACTAGTTTAAAAATACATACAATAAAGTTTTTATAATTTTTTAGGATTCCTGTAATGGTTAATTAGATTTATAAATTTTTCCATAATTTTCTAAGTTAGTTTAATAATATTTGTAATTTAAATTAGTTTAAATTGTTTAATTAATATAAATAGTTTTTAATTAATAAGAAACTCATAAAAAGACAAAAATATTTATTTTATTTTTTTTATACTTTCTTCAAGTTCATTTTAAGTTTTTCAAATTATTTTTATAAGTTTTTAGTTTAATTTGTAGTATTTATAATTTTTAGTTTTTATTTTAATTAGTTTTAATTAAAAAGTTAAATAGATTTTAATTAAATAATTAATAATAAATAATATAATAATCTAAAAAATAGTTTTCTTTTTAATTAAATTTTATTTTAAGTTTAAGTTTTTAGAATTTTCATTTTTAACCCTTGTAGTTTATTTTTCCTTAAAACTCACCTTTTTCTCAGTACGCAGTCGCGTCTGATTTTAATTTGGTGTAAGTTTTAGATACTTAGCTTTCACGTAATCGTTAAATTAGTTTTCCTAAGTTATTTTAAGTTATAAAACCCTAGTTTAAATCACTCACACACACTTTATACCTTTCCTGTTCACATTCACTGATCACAGATTCGTTTTTAATACCATCACAACCTCGTTGGGACTTTACGACCCGGGAAAACACTGTATTCCTCGGAAGCATTTGCCTCATCTGTTTGACTATTACAGTTGGCCATTCACAAGTGGCTGATCAATAATTATCTGACCGTTTGAGGCGAATCAAAATTTGGCGCCGCTGCCGGGGAGGTTGTGCGCTTATTCTAAACGATTTTGCGTATTATTGAATCTGGATATACATCCATTGAAAGATGCGTTAAAAAAACCCTAAATTCGTCTCTCCTTTGGAGATTTCCGGCCGCCACCCTTCCCTTAATTCCGGCCACTAAAACTGCCCATTCGTCCTCTCTATCTCTATTTTAAGGGATATGCAATACGAATCTGGGTAGTTTCATTCATTGGAGGGTGGTTGGTATCATATTATCTCTTATCTTTCTCGGATCTCTCTTGCTTGTGGTTTTTTTCCCTAAATCGTTTTTTGTAAATCGTTTTAGGGTTTTAAACCGCCATTTATTTTCTGATCGATCCCTATATATCCTTTAATCCTAAGTCGGTTTTTCTGATTTATATATATTATAGGGTCGATTTTTAACTTGCTGCATATATTTATCTTCATTCAACGATTCTCTTTTTAAGGGATTCGTTTTTCTTTATGCGCAAGTCTTATTCTGGCCCCATCATGCGTATATTCAAAATCATGGGGGTTTGATTGTATAACAATCATTATTTGGTTTTGGTCGATCAGTTATCTTGCCCTAATTGCATATATTTTTTATATCCATCTTTTGGATTTAATTGATTGGTCATTAGGTTTTTACATGCACGAATTCCTTTTTTAGGGTTTCGTTTAGTATGGATCTGATCGAATGGGTTGATGCTACGCGTTCATGTTTATGAAATCTGTTAAGGGTTTCGACATTTTATGGGGTTTGTGATCTGGTTTGTGATGAGTATCTGCACGTTATGCTTCATGGTAGCCTTTTTAGGGCTTGATTGTTGGTTGTGCGTTCTGATAGATGGATGTAGTGGTACGTGGGTAAAGGGAGAGATATAATGTGATGGTATCTGTAGGTTAGGGTTATTTAGACCCTATTTTCTGCTCGTGCATGCGTTGTATGATCCTTGCTGTTCAGAACTATGTCTTGTTGACTTGGTGGTATGATGTTAATATGGTACGTCTGCAGCTAGGTGGTAATGCTATGGTACGAGTTTTGGTTGTTCAATGGTTTGTTTGCTATTCGTGTTTCTAGTGGATTGAGTTTTTCATCTATGTTAATGGTAACTTCTTATCGAATCTGCTGCTGCTCGAATAAGTGATGTAAGTTAAGTTTAAGGGTCTTATTCAAAACCTTGTTTATCATCGTTCATGGACATGGCATTAATTATTTGATCATGTGTTCGATGGTTCGCGGTTCATCTTTCATAGACTTGGTCATGAGTCTATTGATCGGTGTGCTGAAGAAGGTTGGTGTTTGTTTGCTATTCGTGCTATCAAGTGGATCATTATTACGTTCATCAAGGATCTTCTTGGTGTTTTATGGGTATCTGCTGCTGCGTGAATAGTGATGGAGGTTAAGTTGAAGGGTCTTATTCAAAACCCTTATTATCATCTTTCTTGGACTTTGCATTTTCCGTCAGGTTAATCTTTTGGTCTTATGATTGATGGTGCTCTATGGGCTGTATGTTAGGGTTTGTCAACCCTATTTTCGTCTACGACTGATCAAGATACATTGCTTTTCATTCTTAGCTTGAGTTTCCTGCTCTTTTGAAACTTATAGTAGTTGCGGTATTGGATCGAGTTGTAGTGTTGGTTTGATTCTGATTGAATCAATGAAGATTGGTGTAGTTGTTGGATCAATTGTGTGGATTGACTTGTTTCTATCCTACCATGGTTTCGGCTGCATCGTTGAAGGTTATGGACTTCTATGACGACATGAGAAGATTCAAGTTTACTTGATGTTTTTATTTGTAATCATATAGTCGTTGTAGTTTTTGTTCATATAGTAGTTGCATGTTGTGCAGGTTTGTTATAAGAAT
Organism: Artemisia argyi; assembly: GCA_030686995.1. Classification (NCBI taxonomy): domain Eukaryota; kingdom Viridiplantae; phylum Streptophyta; class Magnoliopsida; order Asterales; family Asteraceae; genus Artemisia; species Artemisia argyi. Next base: position 52,366,905 of record CM060704.1, read on the forward strand.
GGTTTGTCATTCTTATATTTGAGTCTGTAAGTGTCCTTAGGGACTGAGATGAGGGGTGTACGCCCTCATCCTTTGTACTTCAACGTTTTTGGTGTAATGTATTTTGCCAGGGTGTGTTATCCCTTTTACCCAAAAAAGATATACATCCATTGTATATTTACCATCTTTTATCTATATTTTTTTAAAAACAAAACCCAAAAATATTCACCTTTACACCCCTACCTATTTGATTCTTCATTTCTCATCCCCAAAACCCTTTGATTCTACATTCTTCCACTTGTCCCATAATTAATTCTAATGGCATCTCTCAATGACGATTTCTTTAAACAAAGGGCCATTAAAAGCAAAGCTGAAAAACTTATGGCCTTGTCAAAAATATCGAGATGTCATGTTGATTATCATAGACCATCGATTCATATTCCCTCTCCAGTGAGGGAAATGGAACGAGAAACCGAGGTGACAAAGGACCTTGTACTTTCCTCTGACGATGGAGGTGCTAAATACGTCCAAACCACGGTTGTCCAAAAACCTGAGCTCACAAATGCTCCTAAACCTTCAAAAATCAATCCTGATCTTTCACGGTTTACGGTTAAAAGTTTGTCAAGCAAACGTACAGAGCTTAGGGCAATTACTGAAAAGAACGATTTACCCAACCTTCACAATTATCAAAAACAAAAACCCGAGACCATAACGGAAGTGGTGGAAATTCCTAGCTCTCAGAGCACACCACTTGTCCCACCTCCAGATTTTGTTCCTTGTGTTGGTTGTGGTGAGCCGCTTTTCGGTTTTCCATGTCATTGGTGTACATGTGAACAATGTGGTAATGATATCCAAAACGGGAGTTGTTTGTTTTGTGGATCGAGTAATTCATTTGCTTATGATCCTAATCAAAACTCATTCAACGACTCCTCAAATTTTTCCAACTACCCATCAGATTCATACGAGCAAGAATCATATTATCCAAATCTCAATGATGCTTCGTATCAAAATACACCAAGCCAGACTCAGCAGTTTAACTGTTGTGAGTATTGTGGTGGTGCACACTACAGTTCTGATTGTCAATCAGGAGACACGCTTGTCTATGAGCAGGTTCCTAATAACAATTATGACTCAAACACATACGACTCACATCCACATCAGTTCAACTGTTGTGAGTACTGTGGAGGTCCACACTTTAGCTCTGATTGTCAAACAAGGAATCCATTTCCTTGTAACAATTATGACTATTCGTTTCAAGACCCACCTCCACAGTGCCAAATGAACCAAGCAACTCCTCACATCCAGCAAGACCCTTATATAGAGGTTCTTGAGAAACTCAAAGATCTTAAGGAGGAGTTGGCTAATATGTCGTCTCACAATGAACCAAGTTCTTCTTGTGTATATTGTGGGGGTCCTCATAATGATGATCAATGTCAACCTTCCGGATTTGACACATCCACACCCCCACAGTCTCCACTCACTCAATATTCTCGTGATAAATCTATCACGGAATTACTTGCTGAAAAACATGCTGCTAGAGACGAAAGAAGCATGGAAGAATTACTAGTCTTAGAACAAGCAGCTATAACACGTACCAAATTTCAAAATGCTGTTTTTCTCGATGAGGATGATGAAAGTGATGATACCTCATCATGTTCATCAGTTGAGACTCCTTCCATGCATATACAGGGAGAAAAGAATATAACTAAATCACCAGCAGTAGAAATAATGGAACTTGTAGACTCCATTACTGCTAGTCCTTCTCATCTCCTTGAGTATGATGTTATCACACCCGAGGTTCCCACTCACTCTCTGAACATGGGGGACGAGCATCTTGACACTATTCCTGCAAAGGAATCGGACGAATTCATAAAGTCTAGTGTTGAGAGCCTTGTCCCAATCCCAAGAGAGTCACAGGGAATTCTTGATCATGTGTGTGATATTCCTCCCCCTCTTGTCTTTCCAAATAATCATACTGAGATGTTCTCTGATTCTGATGAGAACTATTCTTTATCTTGTGGAGACATAAGTTATGTGGGGGAATTACCTTCTGAGCTTGTCAACTCAAAAGAAGAGAATGAGGAAGAAATAATCCAAGACGAATTTCTTCGTCTTACATTATTAAATGCTAATCTTCTCATTTCTAGAATCGAGGCTTTTAATGAAAAGCCTATTTCATCTCCTATCCCCGTCAAGGATAGTGAGGTTTTGATCAATGATTCTATTCCTGAATTGCAAACGTTCCATTTTGATCAAACGGAAGAGAAGATAAGTGGTATCACCACTTCTCATTCTTATAATTCTCTTCCCGTTTATGAATCATTTACTTTTGAGGAGTTCCCCGATGAACTCACTCAAATCAATCCCGAATACGAATCATTCACCTTTGGGGAGTTCTCCGGTGAACTCACTCATATCATATCTCCACCGGAGTATGATACTTTCTATTTTGATCTAGACATACCCATAATATGTCTTTGATCAAATGAGCTTAAAAGAAGAGATTCATGAAACAATGAATTCTCCTATTGAAGATGAGGAGTTAATCATGATTTTCATCATGACTTTCTTTCTTTTCTTCATATATTCTGTTCCTTATCCTGTTCTTCACTCTTTCGGGAGTGAGGACATTATCTTTGACCCCGGCATTCTCATTTATAAATTATGAGCCGGGTGTCTACTTATCTCATCGGTGTGGAACTTTCACGTGCTTCAAATGTTTATCCAAACGTCTTGAATGAAAGTCCGATTAAGATTGTTTCTTCCACTTACTTCCCCATGGACAAATAAATTCGGGGTCGAGTCAAGCTAACGACTCGGAAATCAAAAACAGTAGTATGTACATAGGTTTTCACGTATGTAACACCCAAGTGTGGGGGAGATACCCTACATATTGTATATATATATATATATATATATATATATATATATATATATATATATATATATATATATATATATATATATATATATATATATATATATATATATATATATATATATATCAGTTTAAAAAAAATGTACATATAGTGATAGCTTCTATTTAAGAAGTTTATCTAAAAAAATAATTGTATGTATATACATCTTAAATAAATAAAGGCTATGGAATATTTTCTTTTACGTTCTAAGTGTCGGTTTAACACCCGGTACTTTGAATATTGAGGACAATATTCAGTTCTAAGTGTGGGGGGAGATTCGTTATTCTAACGAATTTAAACACATGTTCCATCAAGAACCCCCATTTTAGCCAAAATTTTAAAATTTTTTCTCACTTAGAACGCAATAAATGGTATCAATCCTCCATGTCTAACCCACAACAGGATTGGCTAATCCAGGAGCAAACGGTTATTGGTAAAGATAACTCAAACCCGTTTATGGCTTGCAATTTGCCAAAAATTGTATGGTTCCTCAACTCCCCATTATCCTCAAAAGCTAATGAGTTGGCTAGCCCGCAAGATTATGGCTTGTGGTAAAGGCCGTTGAAAAACCATAATTGGTAATCAGCTCACCAAGATGTTGACTATTCCATCAAGAGTTGGCTAGTCCAGAAGCAAACGGCTTTTGGTAAAGACAAATCAAATCCGTTGACAGCTGGTGATTTGCTCAAAATCACACGGTTATCAGGTGTGCCACAGTTCTTACACCTGGCTACTCCAGAAGTGATGGCTTTTGGTAAAGAGTTTTTCAAATCCATTAAGTTTTTCTCAATAGATTGCTAGGGACTAGCAATAGTTTAGTGTGGGGGATTGATGAGTGTCTAAATACTCATCATTTTATACTAATTTGAGCTGCCAAAATATCCAAAAACACTCAAATATGTATCAAAATACTTAAAATATCTTAGAAGTGTGTTTTATATGTTTCAAACACAAAATATGCAAAAACAGATAAAAAACGTACAAAGTTTGCATAATTGGCAGTTTCAGTCCCTCAAGTTTCATAAATTGGCAAAACTAGTCCCTGGTTATTCTAAAAACATGAAAATGTCATCAAAGATCCTTTTTAATCATAAAGTTACATATTTAGTCCTTTGGTGCAAAGTTTCATAAAATTACAAGTTTAGTCCCTATACTTTGGAAATTGACAGAAATGGTCCCTGGGATGTAAAAAACTTTGAGAAAAGCAATTTTGGTCCTTATACTAATAATCTTTTGCAGGAATGGTCCTTGGTGTTAAGTTTGGTGAAATTACATAATTGGTCCTTCAAGTTTGGCAGTTTGTCAGTTTTGGTCCCTGGACTTTCAGAGAATGGCAGAATTGGCCCCTGATGGAAAATTTTGGATAAAAAGTCAATTTTGGTACTTGGATAATATCAAGTTGTCAAATTTGATCCCTGGTTGAAAGTTTTGGAGAAGTTACATGTTAAGTCCCTGGAGTTTGGCAATTTGGCAAAAATAGTCCCCGGATATTTTAAAAATGAAATATATCAAAAATATCCATGTACTATTCATCTATGGCAAATTAGGTCCTTGTGATAAACTATGGAATATTTACATTTCAGCCCCTTAATTTTCCATAATTACAAAATTGGTCCTTGTTAGTTACTTATACAAACGGACCCTTTGTTTTATTAATAACCAAACAAACAAAACCCAACACCAAAGCCCACCCTACCCTTTTTTACCCAAGCCCACCAAGCCCAGTCCAACCCTCGGTCAAACCAGTCAACCCCCCCTTTCAATACCACCCCGTATTTCCCTCCAAACCATACCACCACTTCCACCTCCCTCACACAGCCAAAACCACCCTCCACCTTGCCTGGTATTGCCACCACCTCAACCCCCACTTGCCTTACCCACTCCCTTCCACATCTACAACCCTCCAAAACCTTGAAAACTTCACCACGCAATCCACAGTACCCCCCTTGGACTTTTGGCGCCAAAAAGAGCTTTTAAACGGCCTGGATGATTGGGACTATATCAATGGTCCACAATTGGTGGGAAACACCCCAGTGGGTCCCACTTACTCAGAAATGGCTACAAAAAGGGAAAGAAGGCAGAAGAGTTCAATTATTAGTTTAGGTTTAGTAAAATTAGGTCGTATGTAGTGTAAGTTTCAAATTCAATTGTAATTTCCATTAAAAACACTTGTATTCAGTTAATCTTATGTATTTCAGTCCTTAATTAAAGATAATTTCAAGTTTCATTTGCTATTTCAGTTTATGCCAATTTCTTAAATTCTCAAAATCTCAAATAAGTTATCTGTTGTTGTTAGTTGTTGTTAAGGCTGTTCATAAGCTTAGATAAGCTCTGACAAAGCTCATATAAGTTCTTGAATACTTTAATTATCAATCTCACTTTATAAATAGGAAAATACCAAAAATTCAAATAAATAAAGGAAAAATAAAAAATTAGTGTGTGAAGAAGTATAGAAGCTGATGCATGCTGAAATATGAATGAATTCTGGTTTAGAATCCTATGGGGGATACTAGGTTGTGATCTTGGTTATTGGTTAAGTTTCTGTGTTTTTTTATGTAAATTTTTCATATTACTGTTTCAGTAGTCTAAATTGCTTAAGTTTCTGTGTTTTTTTATGTTTATGTATTGTTGTTAAGTTTATATATAGCTTAATATAGGTAGCTTATTAATTAGATATCATTTAATCTAAAAAATCAAAATCTTCACAGTGGAAAACTCATTTTTGACAAAACTGATTTATATACTTGTGGTGAGGTTGATTTATGTTCATTTGATCTTAATTTGTCATGTTAAAGTATTTGGAATCAGTTTTATAAACTAAATTGCTTAAAGTATTTCAACCAACCAATAGTCAAATCCCACCTTTACTTGCCATAGCAGTTGACTGATTTGGATTGACAATCCCAAATCAGCCACACTTGCTTATTCTTGGGTATAATTGGATAAATTAGTCTTGGTATATCATATTACATCCTATTCAGTTCATAAATCCAGATTAAAACTCAAGAAAGTCAAAATTTAGGTTTTATAGAAAAAGTCAAAAGTTCATCTCTCAGATTTTCTCAAATCTTGAGAGATTTTTGTAGAATTGTGTAATTGGTTTTAGGAGCTGAAAATTGTTTTGGTAATACTGTACCACCTCAACTTCAAGGTCTCAGTACCATTTGATTTTTAGGAATTTTCTTGTGGGCCCCACAGCCCCTTGAAGTAGGCTGCAGGGCAACAAGCTGCCTTGTGCAGCAGACCAATCACTCACCACCACCACTTTGTGGTGGTTTTGTGACCACCACAGTGGGCCCCACCTGTCCAAATTAGTTTCCCTCAACCCCCCTCCTACCAAGGAACTTAGATTGACCACTAGTTTGACCTAACACCCAGTGGACCCCACTTAGTTTTGGCCTTGATCTCTGTCCCAAATCTGTCTCAGAAACTCCAATAAGCAAGTGCTTATTGTGATTTTGTGGCTTATTTTATCTGCTTATTTGGTTGAAACTTACTTAATTATGTTCAAATAGCTCAGAGGAACCAAGTTTTACCATAGTGGGTCCCACATAAGCTCTTTTGAGCTTATTTCCATTTTCAGTCAACAATAGTCAACTGTCTAGGTTCTTAGCTTATATCTAGCTTATTTTTAAGTTGTAAAATATTTGTTTTCACAAAAGTTATTTATTTTTATGTATAATATAGTTTGGTAAAAGAAAATTCAAGAAAATACAACATAAAAATAAGTGATAGTTTCTATTTAATATAATTTAATTTTAATTTTCATTTTTACATTTTTATTAAGTAAATTATGTTTTTATATTTTTATTAATTTCCTTATAGGTTAAAGTAATTTAAATAATTTTCTTAGATTTTTATTTTGTCTTTTAGTATTAATTAGAATTAAAAATAATTTTATTAGTAATTAATCAATAAATAAGTTATAAATAGCATAATTAGTTTTTATATAGTAACACCTAAATTTTATATTTTTCCTAGCTTCCATAAGTCATAATATAATTTTAGTAATTTTTCTAGAATTTTTACTGTTCATTTAATAGTTTTCATAATTTAAATAGTTTAAATAGTAATTAAATAATAAATAGAATAATAATTAGTAAACTAGTTTAAAAATACATAAAATAAAGTTTTTATAATTTTTTAGGATTCCTGTAATGGTTAATTAGATTTATAAATTTTTCCATAATTTTCTAAGTTAGTTTAATAATATTTGTAATTTAAATTAGTTTAAATTGTTTAATTAATGTAAATAGTTTTTAATTAATAAGAAACTCATAAAAAGACAAAAATATTTATTTTATTTTTTTGTTACTTTCTTCAAGTTCATTTTAAGTTTTAGAAATTATTTTTATAAGTTTTTAGTTTAATTTGTAGTATTTATCATTTTTAGTTTTTATTTTAATTAGTTTTAATTAAAAAGTTAAATAGATTTTAATTAAATAATTAATAATAAATAATATAATAATCTAAAAAATAGTTTTCTTTTTAATTAAATTTTATTTTAAGTTTAAGTTTTTAGAATTTTCATTTTTAACCCTTGTAGTTTATTTTTCCTTAAAACTCACATTTTTCTCAGTACGCAGTCGCGTCTGATTTTAATTTGGTGTACGTTTTAGATACTTAGCTTTCACGTAATCGTTAAATTAGTTTTCCTAAGTTATTTTAAGTTATAAAACCCTAGTTTAAATCACTCACACACACTTTATACCTTTCCTGTTCACATTCACTGATCACAGATTCGTTTTTAATACCATCACAACCTCGTTGGGACTTTACGACCCGGGAAAACACTGTATTCCTCGGAAGCATTTGCCTCATCTGTTTGACTATTACAGTTGGCCATTCACAAGTGGCTGATCAATAATTATCTGACCGTTTGAGGCGAATCAACGCTTCCTCACTTAATGAGAGCAATTGCCCTTTACATGATGATAGCCAATGTCCCTAACGCTTACACACTCGATCAGAGCAATTGTCACTTGCATGATGAGATCCGTTGTCCCTAAACGCTAACTTAATGAGGGCCATTTGTCTCTTAAATAATAAGAGTCGTTGTCCCTAAAGTGTCAATTGTTGAGAGCAAGTGTACCTTACTTTATGGGTTCCGTTGTCCCTAAACGCGTCTTCACTTAATGAGAGCAATTGCCCTTTACATGATGATAGCCAATGTCCCTAATGCTTACACACTCGATAAGAACAATTGTCACTTACATGATGAGATCCATTGTCCCTAAAGGCTAACTTTATGAGGGCAATTTGTTCCTTACATAATAAGAGCCTTTGTCCCTAAAGGCTCACTTGTTGAGAGCAATTGTACCTTAGCTTATGGGATCCGTTGTCCCTAAACCCATTCTCACTTGATGAGAGCAATTGCCCTTTACATGATGATAGTCGTTGTCCCTAATGCTTGCACACTTGATAAGAGCAATTGTCACTTACATGATGAGATCCGTTGTCCATAAAGGCTAACTTTATGAGGGCAATTTCACCCATACATATTAAGAGCCGTTATCCCGAAAGGCTCACTTGTTGAGAGCAATTGTACCTTACTTTATGGGATCCGTTGTCCCTAAACACTTGCTCACTTGAGGAGAGCAATTGCCCTTTACATGATGATAGCCATTGTCCCTAATGCTTACACACTCGATAAGAGGAATTGTCACTTACATGATGAGATCCGTTGCCCCTAAAGACTAACTTTATGAGGGCAATTTGTCCCTTACATAATATGAGCCGTTGTCCCTAAACGCATTCTCACTTGATGAGAGCAATTGCCCTTTACATGATCAGTCGTTGTCCCTAATGCTTGCACACTTGATAATAGCAATTGTCACTTACATGATCAGATCCGTTGTTCTTAAAGGCTAAGTTTATGAGGGCAATTTCACCCATACATATTAAGAGCCGTTATCCCAAATGGCTCACTTGTTGAGAACAATTGTACCTTGCTTTATGGGATCTATTGTCCCTAAACACTTGCTCACTTGATGAGAGCAATTGCCCTTTACATGATGATAGCCATTGCCCCTAATCCTTACACACTCGATAAGATTAATTGTCACTAACATGATGAGATCTGTTGTCCCTAAAGACTAACTTTAGGAGGGCAATTTGTCCCTTACATAATAAGAGCCGTTGTCCCTAAAGGCTCACTTGTTGAGAGCAATTGTACCTTAGTTTATGGGATCCGTTTTCCCTAAACACTTGCTTACTTTATGAGAGCAATTGCCCTTTACATGATGATAGCCATTGTCCCTAATGCTTACACACTCGATAGGAGCAATTGTCACTTACACAATGAGATCCGTTGTCCCTAAAGGCTAACTTTATGAGGACAATTTGTCCCTTATATAATATTGGTCGTTGTCTCTAAAGGCTTAATTGTTGAGTGCAATTGTACCTTAGTTAATGGGATCCGTTTTCCCAAAACGCTTGCTCACTTGATGAGAGCAATTGCCATTCACATAATGATAGCCATTGTCCCTAATGCTTACACACTCGATAAGAGGAATTTTCACTTACATGATGAGATCCGTTGTCCCTAAAGGCTAACTTTATGAGGGCAATTTGTCCCTTACATAATAAGAGCCCTTGTCCCTAAAGGCTCACTTGTTGAGAGTAATTGTACCTTAGTTTATGGGATCCGTTTTCCCTAAATGCTTGCTCACTTGATGAGAGCAATTGCCCTTTACATGATGATAGCCGTTGTCCCTAATGCTTGCACACTTGAAAAGAGCAATTGTCACTTACATGATGAGATCCGTTGTCCCTGAAGACTAACTTTATGAGCTCAATTTTTCCCTTACATATTAAGAGCCGTTATCCCAAATGGCTCACTTGTGGAGAGCAATTGTACCTTACTTTATGGGATCCGTTGTCCCTAAACACTTGCTCACTTGATGAGAGCAATTGCTCTTTACCTGATGATAGCCATTGTCCCTAACGCTTACACACTCGATAAGAGCAATTGTCACTTACATGATGAGATCCGTTGTCCCTAAAGGCTAACTTTATGAGGGCATTTTGTCCCTTACATAATAAGAGCCGTTGTCCCTAAAGGCTCACTTGTTGAGAGCAATTGTATCTTACTTTATGGGATCCATTTTCCCTAAACGCTTGCTCTCTTTATGGGAGTAATTGCCCTTTACATGATGATAGCCATTGTCCCTAATGCTTGCACACTTGATAAAAGCAATCGTCACTTGCATGATGAGATCCGTTGTCCCTAAACGCTAACTTTATGAGGGCCATTTGTCCTTTAAATAATAAGAGCCGTTGTCCCTAGAGTGTCACTTGTTGAGAGCAAGTGTACCTTACTTTATGGGATCCCTAATGCTTGCACACTTGAAAAGAGCAATTTTCACTTACATGATGAGATCCGTTGTCCCTAAAGGCTAACTTTATGAGGTCAATTTGTCCCTTACATATTAAGAGCCGTTATCCCAAAAGGCTCACTTATTGAGAGCAATTGTACCTTTACTTTATGGGATCCATTGTCCCGAAACACTTGCTCACATGATGAGAGCAATAGCCCTTTACATGATGATAGCCATTGTCCCTAATGCTTACACACTCGATAAGAGCAATTGTCACTTACATGATGAGATCCGTTGTCCCTAAAGGCTAACTTTATGAGGGCATTTTGTCCATTACATAATAAGAGCCGTTGTCCCTAAAGGCGCACTTGTTGAGAGCAATTGAACCTTACTTTATGGGATCCATTTTCCCTAAATGCTTGCTTACTTTATCAGAGCAATTGCTCATTACACGATGATAGTTGTTGTCCCTAATGCTTGTACACTTGATAAGAGCAATTGTCACTTGCATGATGAGATCCGTTGTCCCTAAACGCTAACTTTAATAGGGCCATTTGTCCCTTAAATAATAAGAGCCGTTGTCCCCAGAGTGTCACTTGTTGAGAGCAATTGCCCTTTACATGATGATAGCCAATGTCCCTATGCTTACACACTCGATAAGAGTAATTGTTACTTACATGATGAGATCCGTTGTCCCTAAAGGCTAACTTTATGAGGGCAATTTGTCCCTTACATAATAAGAGCCTTTGTCCCTAAAGGCTCACTTGTTGAGAGCAATTGTACCTTAGCTTATGGGATCCGGTGTCCCTAAACGCATTCTCTCTTCATGAGAGCAATTGCCCTTTACATGATGATAGTCGTTGTCCCTAATGGTTGCACACTTGCTAAGAGCAATTGTCATTTACATGATGAGATCCGTTGTCCTTAAAGGCTAACTTTATGAGGGCAATTTCACCCTTACATATTAAGAGCCGTTATCCTAAAAGGCTCACTTGTTGAGAGTAATTGTACCCTACTTTATGGGATCCGTTGTCCCTAAACACTTGCTCACTTGATGAGAGCAATTGCCCTTTACATGATGATAGCCATTGTCCCTAATGCTTACACACTCGATAAGAGCAATTGTCACTTACATGATGAGATCTGTTGTCCCTAAAGACTAACTTTATGAGGGCAATTTGCCCCTTTCATAATAAAAGCCGTTGTCCCTAGAGGCTCACTTGTTGAGAGCAATTGTACCTTAGTTTATGCGATCCGTTTTCCCTAGACACTTGCTCACTTGATGAGAGCAATTGCCCTTTATATGATGATAGCCATTGTCACTAATGCTTACACACTCGATAAGAGCAATTGTCATTTACATGATGAGATCCGTTGTCCCCAAAGGCTAACTTTATGAGGGCAACTTGTCCCTTACATAATAATGGTCGTTTTCCTTAAAGGCTTAATTGTTGAGAGCAATTGTACCTTAGTTAATGGAATCCGTTTTCCCTAAACGCTTGCTCACTTGATGAGAGCAATTGCCCTTTACATGATGATGGCCGTTGTCCCTAATGCTTGCACACTTGATAAGAGCAATTTTCACTTACATGATGCGATCCGTTGTCCCTAAAGGCTAACTTTATGAGGTCAATTTGTCTCTTACATATTAAGAGCCGTTATTCCAAAAGGCTCACTTGTTGAGTGCAATTGTACCATTACTTTATGGGATCCGTTGTCCCGAAACACTTGCTCACTTGATGAGCGCAATTGCCCTTTACATGATGATAGCCATTGTCCCTAATGCTTACACACTCGAAAAGAGCAATTGTCACTTACATGATGAGATCCGTTGTCCCTAAAGGCTAACTTTATGAGGGCATTTTGTCCATTACATTATAAAAGCCGTTATCCCTAAAGGCTCACTTACATGATGAGATCCGTTGTCCCTAAACGCATTCTCACTTGATGAGAGCAATTGCCCTTAACGTGATCAGTCGTTGTGCCTAATGCTTGCACACTTGATAAGAGCAATTGTCACTTACATGATCAGATCCGTTGTCCCGAAAGGCTAACTTTATGAGGGCAATTTCACCCTTACATATTAAGAGCCGTTATCCCAAAAGGCTCACTTGTTGAGAACAATTGTACCTTACTTTATGGGATCCATTGTCCCTAAACACTTGCTCACTTGATGAGAGCAATTGCCCTTTACATGATGATAGCCATTGTCCCTAATCCTTAAACACTCGATAAGAGCAATTGTCACTAACATGATGAGATCCGTTGTCCCTAAAGACAAACTTTATGAGGGAAATTTGTCCCTTACATATTAAGAGCCGTTGTCCCTAAAGGCTCACTTGTTGAGAGCAATTGTACCTTAGTTTATGGGATCCGTTTTCCCTAAACACTTGCTTACTTTATGAGAGCAATTGCCCTTTACATGATGATCGCCATTGTCCCTAATGCTTACACACTCGATAGGAGCAATTGTCACTTACACGATGAGATCCGTTGTCCCTAAAGGCTAACTTTATGAGGGCAATTTTTCCCTTATATAATAATGGTCGTTGTCCCTGAAGGCTTAATTGTTGAGAGCAATTGTACATTAGTTAATGGGATCCGTTTTCCCTAAAGGCTTGATCACTTGATGAGAGCAATTGCCCTTTACATGATGATAGCCGTTGTCCCTAATGCTTGCACACTTGATAAGAACAATTGTCACTTACATGATGAGATCCGTTGTCCCTAAAGGCTAACTTTATGAGGGAAATTTCACCCTCACATATTAAGAGCCGTTATCCAAAAAGGTTCACTTGCTGAGAGCAATTGTACCTTACTTTATGGGATCCGTTCTCCCTAAATACTTGCTCACTTGATGAGATCAATTGCCCTTCACATAATGATAGCCATTGTCCCTAATGCTTACACAATCGATAAGAGCAATTGTCACTTACATGATGCGATCCGTTGTCCCTAAAGGCTAACTTTATTAGGGCAATTTGTCCCTTACATAATAAGAGCCCTTGTCCCTAAAGGCAAACTTGTTGAGATCAATTGTACCTTACTTTATGGGATCCGTTTTCCCTAAACGCTTCCTCACTTGATGAGAGCAATTGCCCTTTACAGATGATAGCCGTTGTCCCTAATGCTTGCACACTTGAAAAGAGCAATTTTCACTTACATGATGAGATCCGTTGTCCCTAAAGGCTAACTTTATGAGGTCAATTTGTCCCTTACATATTAAGAGCCGTTATCCCAAAAGGCTCACTTGTTGAGAGCAATTGTACCTTTACTTTATGGAATCCATTGTCCCAAAACACTTGCTCACTTGATGAGAGCAATTGTCCTTTACATGATGATAGCCATTGTCCTTAATACTTACACACTCGATACGAGCAATTGTCACTTACATGATGAGATCCGTTGTCCCTAAAGGCTAACTTTATGAGGGCATTTTGTCCATTGCATAATTTGAGCCGCTGTCCCTAATGGCTCACTTGTTGAGAGCAATTGTACCTTACTTTATGGGATCCATTTTCCCTAAATGCTTGCTTACTTTATGAGAGCAATTGCCCTTTACATGATGATAGTTGTTGTCCCTAATGCTTGCACACTTGATAAGAGCAATTGTCACTTGCATGATGAGATCCGTTGTCCCTAAATGCTAACTTTAAGAGGGCCATTTGTCCCTTAAATAATAAGAGCTGTTGTCCCTAGAGTGTCACTTGATGAGAGTAAGTCTCTAGAAAACAAGAAAAGATCATCCGCAAAACATAGGTTTTTTTTTTGGGTAAAAGGGTTAATTCACCCCGGTAAAATTCATTACACCAAAAAACGTTGAGGTACAATAGGATGAGGGTGATGTCCCTCACCTCAGTCCCTTAGGACACTTACAGACTCGAATATTAGAATGACACACCATTCTTATAACTTACAATAAAATGAACCTACCAATAATGACAAAAGTACATAAAAATTACAATACTACTCAAGAAAGGTACTTGAGCCTTCTAGTCACTTTGGTTGTCCATCTTAACGTCCATGAAGAATCCCCGAATAAACATCCAAGCGATCTTCAACATATCATCTGTTTGTAGTAGCAAAGAACACCACAAACAACATTCCACACTTCCCAACGTATTAAAGACTATAACATCAAAGACACCAAGTCTTAAAATACAATGGAGTAAGTACACAAACTACCATTCAAGAAGGAAACCAAGCCATGCATCCGTTGCAATACCATGCAGCAACCTGAATATGAATTCACCAAAAGCAATCAACCAAACTTGAATGATAACCAACAGCACCACCATGAATAGAACCATCATTGATCGAATCTTGGATTAAAATCCAATTTCCAGCCATACACACAAAGCATGATGATCCACCAAGCATAGGACCTTCCAAATACGTATACCCATACCAAACATGGGACTAACATAGGGTCGAATCCCTAACTTCCATCAAAACGAAGCAGCTTCAATCCAACTCATAACATAAAACCATAATATGTAGATCGAACCACCCCTAAACGATCCATAGAAAAATATGAGACATTCCTATTAATCGAATCTAGGATTTTTGAATAAGTTACCCTAGAAACTTAACTTGCAAATACCATCAATTTGATCCGCAACAACATCAGCAGAATCATATTGAACCACCAGTAGGTAAAAACGAACCCCTACACCTCCAATCACATGACATCCATCTCTCCCATAACCCACTTACACACTACATCCATCTTATCCAGAACGCGCATCAAACTGACAAACCATAATAAGGGATACCATGAAGAATAACGTGCAGATAATCATCACAAAACAGTGAAAAAATCAACAGAACCCTAAAACAAGGGAACCATTATCGTTAAGCATCAACACCATAATCATAAACAAAGTCGAAACCCTAAAAGGGTTTCTTATATCATTAACGACCAGCAATCATCCATCAACCGCCTCAAATATATGATGATAAGCGTCATGAGGCACAAACCAAACCATGAATATACCAAAACCCTAACAGGAAAACGATAATCCTAAAAATAGGAAAATTTGCAAGAAAACGTTTAGGGTTGAAAGACGAAACCCTAAAAAAATCGACTCCTCTAAATTAAGGAATGATTAAATATAGACGAATATATAGGGATTATAGATCGCCAAGAACAAACACTAAACCCTTAAGAAAGATAATCGATTAAAGAACCGACTACACTAAGCGATTAGGGTTTTTTAATGGGCAACGAAATCAGAAGAAAAGGAATGAAAATCAATAGCTCACCCCTTCCCAGAAGATAATTACCATTAAAACCGATTGCATATCATTCATAAGAACAATAGAGAGGCGGAATTAATGGCAGTTTAAAACATAGGTTAATAATTCTCTGCTGCTCACACAAATGATGGAATTCTCTGCTGCTTACACAAATGATGGAATTAGAAGTCCAACGAATTAGAGACCTTTTTTTGCAAAATGAGGGTTAAAACCTCCATAACCAATGTAAACAAATAAGGGGATAACGGGTCACCCTGCCTGAGACCTCGCTTACCTTGAAACCAGCCATGAAGGTCCCCATTAACACAAATAGAATATGATGTAGTAGTGACACAAACCATAATCCATTCGACCATTTTGTAGTGAAAACCAAATCCAATCAGAATAGACCGAAGGAAAGCCCAATCAACCGTATCATACGCCTTTTGGATATCTACTTTGAAGGCACATCTAGGAGGGCCTCTCCCTCTATGATAATTACGCATAAGCTCTTGGGTAAGTAATATATTATCAGAAATACGACACCCAGGAACAAACGCTGATTGGTTGATACTAACCAAACGACCAAGACCCTCTTTAACCCGATTGGCAATAATTTTACTAATGCGCTTATATAGAACATTACAGCACGAGATAGGCCTGTAGTCATTAATCTTAGAAGGGGTAGATACTTTAGGAATTAAAGATATAATCGTGTGGTTGATTTCCTTTAGGAGCTTACCATTGGTGAAGAAATCACGGATAGCACTCTTAATATCAGCTCCAATCACATCCCAAGATTTCTTAAAGAAAGCAGCCGTGTACCCATCCGGACCAGGGGCCTTATCATCACCCATCGAGAATACCGCATCCCTAATCTCAGAATCCGTAACATCTCTAACCATAGAAGCAGCCAATTGAGGATTAAGGACATTAGAAAATAGACCATGATCTTCAAGAGGGCTACATTCCCCTTCAATACCAAGAAACTTCTCATAGTGCTCAACGAAAGCCCCTGTAACCGCATTACCTTCATGCAAGACATTATTAGAATCTCGAACCAATTCAATTCGATTCCGGGCACATTTGGTCTTGACAATATTGTGAAAGTAAGCCGTATTAGAATCACCAGCATGAAGCCATTGCACTTTAGATTTTTGCTTTAAAAACCGCTCCTCATCAAGAATGGCCTCCTTAAATGCAGTAAGATAATGTGCATGCTCATCATGAAGAGTTATATTGAACGGATCCTTATCAATTGCACTTTGGACCTCATCTAACTCTTTACGAAGGCTAATAACCCGATTATGCAGATTTCCTTGATTGTGTAAAAGCTTGCGAACTGGGGTTTTCAGCCCCTTTAAGCGTTTAACCACACGATACATAGCACAACCATTAACACTAAGATTCCATCCCGTAGTCACCTTATCAATAAAGCCTTCTTTATGCACCAGGAAATTCGAGAACTTAAAAGGCTTAGGTTTAAGCTTGGCCACCTGTGGAATACGAAGGACACATGGAGAATGATCCGAGATACGATAGGGCTGGAAGATAGCAACCGAACCCGAAAAAGTATCACAGAATTGAAGATTACCCATAATCCTATCAATTTTCTTCAAAGTTCCATTAGAGCCTTTAGGCTTTTGATTCCATGTAAAATGCAGCCCGGTGCTATTAATATCCGTAACCTCCATGCTCGTAACACAATCTTTGAATTCACGCATTGCAATATTAGGAGTGTAGCCACCACAAGAGTGATCTTCTAGGTTAAGAGCTGCATTGAAATCACCTAACAAGACCCATGGCCTATTACGCATAAAAGCAGCATGACACACTAGATTGCTCCAAAGTGCTTGACGATTCACATAATAGTTATCAGCATACACAAAAGAACAAAAGAGAGTTTTGCTATCCGCCCGAATATTTACTTGAACATGCATAACTTGGTTAGTTTGAGCTAAAACCATCACATCAACAATGTCTTCATTCCAACCAAGAATAATCTGGGATCCCTTATCACATAGAATACCATTAGAAGTCCATTTCCACCTACGACAAACTTTACGACACGTGTCATAGACAACCGAAGCATCCACATGAGATTCCAAAATAGCACATACACTAAGGTTATTTTCATTCATAACCTGTCTAACCTCTTTTTGTTTAGGGGAGTGGCTTAAACCCCTAATATTCCATGAGGCGACACTAAACATCAGGAACATTGAGAGCGGGAGTACTTGCCCCCGATTTATCAAACAAATTTCCTGACTCATCAAATACATTGACAACCTCATCTTCATCATCCATCTCTCTATTTCCATCACCATCATCATCAATTGGTAAAGAGTCAAACGGATTAGAAGTAGTCACACTAGCAGCCACATTAGGAGGAATACCTTTAGGTTGTTGATGGCTGTTGTTATTAGTAGTATTACGGGTAGACGTGCTACTAACTTTAGGATCAGAATTAACACTTGAGTTAGAAGCACCTACCGGTTTATGAGAAGAACCAGCACTAGTACTAGCTTCCCCTTGTGTAGGTGTGCTAGTAGACGGTGTAGTAGTGGCTTTAGGTCTGTATTGCATGTTTTTGCCAACTGGAACACCATGATAAACATTTCCAGTATTGTTATCCTTAGCAACCTTTTTGCTTTTACCTTTTTTACCCATTTGTTGAAACCCATCATTAGATTTCTCTACAACCGGAGTAGTCACGACTTTCTTAGGACAAGTATCACTAGAGTGGCCAAAAATCAAACACACATCACACCTTGGTGGTTTCCATTCATATTCCACCCGAATTGTTTCCGAGGAAAAACCAAGCTCATCAATATACGGGACCCCTACAGTTATGTATTCCTTAAGGGCAGCCTTAGAGTCAATTTCAATTAAACACCGTGCAAAGCTACTCCGTCCCCAAGAATCAATACACATAGAGCTAGTGTAGGAATCGAGCATGATAGGCTTACCAATATGTGTAGCAATGATGCTAATACCATCTTCATTAAAGACCTGCAGCGGGACATCAAGGAGTTTAACCCATACCGGAATACGAGTCAGCTCCTCCTTTGTTAAACTAGTGCTCATGGTCCATTTTTTAAGGATAATAGGGCTGTTCTTAATCATCCACGGTCCGCCTTCAAGAACAGCGTCTAAACCGACTTGAGTATCAAACTTAAAGAAAAATAAGCCATTAGCATTCATCATAACACGTTTCAACCCATACTTAGCCCAATTGTTGCGAACAAAGTATTCAACCACCGGGAACGCAATACGCTTACCGATAACGTACCCGTAGAGAGTGTGTTCAAATTTAGCACTAACTGATTCAACAACTTTACGAGGGATAGACACATCCACTCCCGTAAACACATTATCAGCCTTAAGTGTACGAAAGTTAGATTTACCTTTAGTATTATCATTTTGCAATCCACTTGTCACACCAGCATACGATTTAGAGCTCGAATTAACATCAACTGATTGTACCATAGGACTAGGACCTGTTTAATTTACCTTAGTGGTGGACGTAGCATGTGGATCATGAATATCACTTGTTGGCACATTAGAAACATGAAATCGTCCTGCCTTCATGGTTACACTAATTCCATCACCTTTAGGCAGGTTTGGATCACAACTTATAGAAGTCGTGCTATTCATACTAGAAGAGCTCATATAGGTACTAGTTACAAAAGTACTACTAGGGTTCATCGTTGAACCAGAATTCAACTCCCCATGACTAGTAGTACTATTCTCACTAGAAGAGCTCATATTGGTGCTGGTTATATAAGTACTACTAGGGTTCATCGTTGAACCAGAATTCAACTCCCCATGGCTAGTAGTATTAGGCTCAGAATCAAGGCTAGTAGTATTAGGTTCATCATTTGATCAGCTTCCAATGCATGTTGTATCGAGCCACTAGCAGCCATAACCTGATTATCATTCTGATTCTCTCCACTAGAAACCGTAACACCTTGTTTAGGTTTTTTCAAAATCCCCTTAATTGGTTGTCGTGGCTTAGTAGCCTCTGAAGTAGCAGCAACTCGTTCATTCTTATTCAATCTAGCCATGCGAGTGCCCAACCCATCAACATCAACCTTATTCAAATTAACTTTCTCCATACCAATGCAATTCAATTAAACAAAATGAAAAAAACTAGAAAAGAACCCTAAAACAGCGATTAAAGCAAACCACTAAAAACACCAAAGAACCCTAACCGACCTTCATCATAAATCGTCAATAAGGATCGATTAGATATATAGAATCCCAACCGACCTAGTAATAATAAATCGATTAGGATTAAAAACCCTAAACCGACTTATGAATTAAAAAAGAAGATCGACTAGGATTAGGAAACAAACCGACTTAACAATTAACCACAAGAACAATTACACAAAACCTGAAAACCGAAACCCTAATGCTTACAAGTCTGAATCCAAATAAAAATAATGCTATAGGACTAAATTAATCTAGTTAACCGTCCAAAGCACAATCGTTATAAAGATTAGAACAAGAAGAAGATTAGAGATCAGATCTAGGGGAAGGGTTTAGTGGAATCGCCATATATGTGACAATTCCTCTTATCAAGTATGCAAGCATTAGGGACAACGACTATCATCATGTAAAGGGCAATTGCTCTCATCAAGTGAGCAAGCGTTTAGGGACAACGGCTCCCATAAAGTAAGGTACAATTGCTCTCAACAAGTGAGCATTTAGGGACAACGGCTCTCATCATGTAAGGGTCAAATTGCCCTCATAAAGTTAGCCTTTAGGGACAACGGATCTCATCATGAAAGTGACAATTGCTCTTATCAAGTGTGCAAGCATTAGGGACAACGGCTATCATCATGTAAAGGGCAATTGCTCTCATCAAGTGAGCAAGCGTTTAGGAATAACGACTTCCATAAATTAAGGTACAATTGCTCTCAACAAGTGAGCCTTTAGGGACAATGGCTCTTATCATGGAAGGGATAAATTGCCCTTATAATTTTAGCCTTTAGGGACAAGGATCTCATCATGCAAGTGACAATTGCTCTTATCAAGTGTGCAAGCATTAGGGACAACGGCTATCATCATGTAGAGGGCAATTGCACTCAACAAGTGAGCAAGCGTTTAGGGACAACTGCTCCCATTAAGTAAGGTACAATTGCTCTAAACTTGTAAGCCTTTAGGGACAATGGCTCTTATCATGTAAGGGACAAATTGCCCACATAAAGTTTTTTTTGGGTAAAAGGTCAAAAGACCCGGTAAATATATTACTCCAAAAACAGTTAAGTACAAAGGATATAGGTGAGTCCCATATCTCAGCCCGTTACATAGGCGACAACTTACATAACAAGCTACTACCTATTTTCCAAAAGGAAAACAAACCACTACTCAAACGATAACAAAAGACAATGACAAAAATTACTTCCTAAAACCTTGAAGCTTCGTGCCGTACATGGCATTAAAAGCATCCAAATTTCCCGGAAGATCATGAACCTGCTACGCATAGTCATCGTACTCATATCCATCATAGTCATATTCACGCTCGTGACCCCCACCAAATAGATTAGCGGACTCATCAAACATGTTAACAACCTCCTCATCATCATCATCAGACACAACGACATTACCCACTTTAGAAAATGGGTTAACCCTCTTAGAAGAAGAAGTCGATGGAGAAGAGAATGAAACAGGCAAAGAAGTTCCAACCTTTTCCTTTGTATTCAGATCACTCACAAGAGGTTCTTGTGGTGTAGTAACAGTCTTAACAGACTCATCCTGTTTAGCTTCCTCAGTTCTTCCAGTCATCTCCTTCAAATTCACTTCCTTAGTAGGAATACCAAAAACATCAGTATCATCCGTATCAAGTGCATCAAACTGATTAGATGTAACAATCTTTGCTCCACTAGTACTCGGCATATCAACCGTCTTCTTCTTGTTGGCATCCACTTTCTTGGGTTCAGGAGGAGGTACTTTGGGTCGATATTGCATCTTCTTACCCACACTAGGTTTTGTAAAACCTCCTTTAATAGGACCAGATTGACCAGCACTATTACTCTTCTTCTTATTATTGACAGTTTGGAAACCATCATTAACACTCGGCTTAGGTTGAGTAGTAAGGGGGACAAACTTAGGACAATCAGTAAAAGTATGACCAAATACCTTGCACTTATCACAACGAGGCGGTTTCCACTCATATTCCACCCTAATCTGCTCAATAGTCGATCCCGTCCCATCAAGCAAAGGTATTTCAACAGTAATACTATCTCTAAGCACTTCATCAGACTTCACTTCAATCATGCATCTAGCAAAACTACTTCGGCCCCAAGATTCCTTGCACATTTGGTTGGTGAAAGCATCTAATCTTTTGGGCGTACCTATCAATGTAGCAAGAAGACTAAGACCATCTTCAGAAAACATAGCGAGAGGAACATCATGGAATTTAACCCACACCGGGATGTTGGTCAAATCCTCTTTAAGTAAATTGGTGTTTAATGTCCATGGTTTAAGAATAATAGGCACATTTCTGATCAACCAAGGACCGTTCTCAGGCACATCATCAACACCTTTACTCGAATTGAACTTAAAGAAAAAGAACCCCTTAGCATTCATCATTACCTTTTGTATACCAAACTTTGCCCATGCATTGCGTACATAGTAATCAACAACAGGAAAAGCAAGGCGTTGGCCAATGAAATACCCATAAAGAGTATTCTCAAAACCTAGTGTTCACCTCTTCAACCACTTTCATCGGGACAGAAAGATCAACATCAGCCCTCTTGTTACTACATTCCAACCTACGAAAATTTGACACATGTTTCTTAGGCTCGTTTGAAGTAGCACCCGCATAAGAGACCGATTTAACTCCAATACTACCTAGAGGCTGATTAGATTTAGGATTACCATTACTAGGAGGAGCACTAGCAGATGTATCATGAGAAATCGGCTTCTCTTGAAAGGAACCCCCAACATCAACATCAGTCCCACGTGATTGTGATTGTGATTTAGGGCTAGGAACCTGATGATTAGTGTCATTCATGGGAAATAAATTCATTTTTCCAGCCCTTTGAGCAACTTGAACACCATCACCTTCTGGAAGATTACCATCAACATCACAAGCACTAGTACTTGAAGTATGCACATCACCAATATTACCTTTCCCACTATTAGGGTTCATCGTCAATGGAGGAATTGACTCACCAAAGCTAAAAGTAGGAAACGACTCCTTTGTAGGTACATGAGACTCAAAAGAAGGATAATTCTGTGTCATTGAAGATGAACTCGTCCCTACAGATTTAAGAACCTCATCAAAGGAGGAATGTAAACCCGGCTTCACATTTTCAGAATTACCACTTAAACATGTCACGTTATCCGTAGAAGCTTGGAGAATGTTAGTAACACCGGAGTTACCAACATCATTACCATCATCAACCATGTTGCCATCATGATCCAAATCAGACTTAGGGTCATTCATAGCCCTATGAACATATTCAGAACCAGAATTAGGGTCTCTAACAAGCCTAACAGCCTTGCGAGGGATAGACACATCAGAAACACCATCATCATTCCCTTTCAAACGCTTCATCCGAGCAGCCAAACCATCCACATCCACGTTAATCTTACCACTAGCCCTAGAACCAGTATTAGCATCCTTAATATTCAAAAAACCCTTATTAATCATCTCTCAAAACCCACTCACACTTCCAACACACAATAAGAAGATAACCAGAATCGACCAAGAAGATGAAAGCCCTAACTAAAAAGTTAGGGTTTCAAACATGTGCGCACCAAATATCAACCAGGCCCCATAATAAAAATCGACATAAAATTGATGCAATGAAGATTATATAATGACTAAACCGACCTAGGATCAATCAGATCAAGAATCCCTAAAGTCGGTTTTAATCAAAAACGATTTTCACAAACCCTAAAAAAACAATTGCCCACATAAAGTTAGCCTTTAGGGTCAACGAATCTCATCATGCAAGTGACAACTGCTTTTGTCAAGTGTGCAAGCATTAGGGACAACGGCTATCATCATGTAAAGGGCAATTGCTCTCATCAAGTGAGTAAGCGTTTGGGGACAACGGCTCCTATAAAGTAAGGTACAATTGCTCTCAACAAGTGAGCCTTTAAGGACAACGGCTCTTATCAAGTAAGGGTCAAATTGCCCTCATAAAGTTAGCCTTTAGGGACAACGAATATCATCATGAAAGTGACAATTGCTCTTATCAAGTGTGCAAGCATTAGGGACAACGGCTATCATCATGTAAAGGGCAATTGCTCTCTTCAAGTAAGCAAGCGTTTAGGGATAACGGCTCCCATAAAGTAAGGTACAATTGATCTCAAAAAGTGAGCCTTTAGGGACAACGGCTTTTATCATGGATGGGATAAATTGCCCTTATAAAGCTAGCCTTTAGAGACAACGGATCTCATTATGTAATTGACAATTCCTCTTATCAAGTGTGCAAGCATTAGGGACAATGGCAATCATCATGCATAGGGCAATTGCTCTCATCAAGTGAGCAAGCGTTTAGGGACAACGGCTCCCATAAAGTAAAGTACAATTGCTCTCAACAGGTGAGCTTATAGGGACAATGACTCTTAACATGGAGAGGACAAATTGACCTTATAAATTTAGCCTTTAGAGACAACGGATCTGATCATATATGTGACAATTCCTCTTATCAAGTATGCAAGCATTAGGGACAACGGCTATCATCATGTAAAGGGCAATTGCTCTCATCTAGTGAGCAAGCGTTTAGGGACAACGGCTCCCATAAAGTAAGGTACAATTGCTCTCAACAAGTGAGCATTTAGGGACAACGGCTTTCATCATGTAAGGGTCAAATTGCCCTCATAAAGTTAGCCTTTAGGGACAACGGATCTGATCATGAAAGTGACAATTACTCTTATCAAGTGTACAAGCATTAGGGACAACGGCTATCATCATGTAAAGGGCAATTGCTCTCATCAAGTGAGCAAGCGTTTAGGGATAACGGCTCCCATAAAGTAAGGTACAATTGCTCTCAACAAGTGAGCCTTTAGGGACAATGGCTCTTATCATGGAAGGGATAAATTGCCCTTATAAAGTTAGCCTTTAGGGATAAGGATCTCATCATGCAAGTGACAATTGCTCTTATCAAGTGTGAAAGCATTAGGGACAACGGCTATCATCATGTAGAGGGCAATTGCACTCAACAAGTGAGCAAGAATTTAGGGACAAAGATTGCCCTAAATTCTTGCTCTCAAAACAAGAAAACAAGAAAAGATCACTGCTTGCAAAGCCAACCAACCAAGTGAGAATGATAGCCTTTAGATAACTCATTCAGATGTACACAAAATGATGCATGGTTTACAACACTTTAAAGCAAGCAATTTTCATAATTACAACAACCAAAGCAGTGTGTACAACTAAAACTAGCATAAATCGAAATTCAGACCACTTTCCTTAGAATTCTACAATAATAGCATTAAAAATACCCCTACACCCAATATTACAATTATTTAAACATAATGTACAACCCTCATTCTACATTAATAGCATTAAAAACACCCATAAACCCAATATTACAATCATTTAAACACAATGTACAACCCTCATTCTACATTAATAGCATTTAAAACATCCCCACACCCAATATTACAATCATTTAAACACAATGTACAACCCTCATTATCCATTAATAGCATTAAAAACACCCCTACACCAAATATTACAATCATTTAAACATAATGTATAACCCTCCATCTTAACCTAGACATGAACCTGTGACCAAGACTCGAATCAATAAAACTCGACTCAATACACAAAGCTGTGACCAAGAAAATTTAGGTGTCGGAATGACCTCCCGTGACATTTTTATTAATTCCATTGAAAATTTTTATTTCAGGGTACCCGCTGCTGCAACGCGCGGGTACCCTGCTAGTTAGTCTTAGTTGGTGAAGAAGATCCTATAATAGGAGATAAACTAGGTGATTCCTTATCTAAGGGTTTACTAGGAGTATCACTATTCCTAGGTAAAGTTTCGTGTTTAGTCTTTTGATCTAAGTTGTCTATCCTACGTCCTAGGTACTTGAAATCGGGTAGGGTAATATCCATAGTATCCTCTAAGTAGAATTCCTAATGTGTAACCTATGAAACGTCAAATCCTAACAAACTAAGTATAGGTAGACTAAAATCCTCAGATGTCTTATTCTTAGTTATAACTAGTTACCTCGAATTCTATGTTTGGGTTATTCTAATGGTATATTATTCTTAGGAATTTCTAAATCCTCAAATATATGTGGAAAATCTTAATATGGGGTAGGTCACTTATGAAACTAAGTGTAGGTAAACTATAATCTCAAAATAGCTTGTTCCTACAAGTTGATAATTTGACTAGTATTCTTATTCTGCTACTAGACTAGGTGCTAAAGGCTTAAGGTAGTTGACTAATCTAATCCTTTGTTATTCCTAAGTTTCTTAGACTGTATCTAAAGACTTCTTATGTCTAATATATGGCTAATTCTAACGTCCTCGATATTAAGTAAAATTCCTAACTTAGGCTAAATTCATCCTATTGTAATGTCTTTCTTACCTATCGGTTTTTCTCTAGTTTGGTTTCTAGCCAATAAAACCTCGAAGATTTCTAATCTTTTTTTTGGGTAAAGGGGAGTAATCCTGCACCCTGGTAAAATATATTAACCAAAAAACATTGAAGTACAACGGATGAGAGTGATTCCCTCATCACAGTCCCTTAGGACACTTACTTGTAACCACTATATAAGAATGACATGCCATTCTTATAACTTACATAATAAACTTATAATCTATAATGACTATACAAGTGGAAATAAAAATGAAAAAGTAATAACTTATTTCCACATGACAGCACCAAAGCCATAATCATCATAGAACTTTTAACCATCTTCATTGTCCCACAAACATAGGCTGTGACCATACCATAGTGAACAACTCTATTCGCCACAAAATCAGCTAATCTTAGCACTTGAGTGCACCACCAACTTCCACAAACACAAAGAACGACATCTCATGACCTAATGATACTGCGAACGCCCAAACTTCAGGCCCATGAGATCAAGAACTATGGTATTTGAACAAGATCCCTAAAAACTTGACATACAATTGTGTCACTTGACTTACAATGTAATGATACCAACGCAACCATAATCACTAACCACCCACAGATCATCATCAACATAATGCATACCATAAAGCATAGTATGATCCATAATAATATAGCAGACCTGTTAAGTACCAACAATAGGGTAAGTGACCCGAACTTCCATTAACAAACATCCCGAGACATACGAGGTCTGTGAGATGATCACGAGCAGCTAACATAAGCAACATCGATCAAGACCAATGCTAACCAAACGATACCCTGCCTAAGAACGATGATAAGGGTTTTGAACAAGACCCTTCCACTTGATTTCCATCACTATTCTTTCAACAGCAGATCCTCATGAAAAGTTAAAAGAAAACTTGATTGGAATTAGAATCAACCACTGTAGAATGAACAACAAAAAATAGGGTTTAACAAAACCCTAATATACATTATACCCATCATAACGATTGGCAAAGTATAATAAATCAATCGCCAACCATGCAGTGAAGATAGGATTAGGGTTTTTGAACAAGTGTACCCAAAAACTTGACTTACATCTCTCTCTAAACCCACGAACATAACCACAGAATCAGTTGTAGAACATGCACTATACAATACACAACATCATGTACAGAAAGAAACCCTAAAAATCTCTCTCTAGGGGCGATTCACAGCCGCCTCTTCTCCACCCTTTCTCTGGCTATAAACCACCACTAAAACCGCCTCTCTACTCCTAAATAATCTTCTGATTGTTTAGTTAGTATGCAATCGGTGTTAGTGGTGGGTTCTATCAAAGAAGAGGCTGGCTCAAACTCTAACTAGATCCATATCGATCCTGTTTTAGGGCGATCTCTTGGTTAGGGTTTAAATCGTTTCCTTTATTCTTGATCGTTCGTTGTTTATGCTGAAATCCTAAGTCGGTTTGGTCGACTACTATATATACAAGATCGATTCTATGATTGATGCACATGGTTTCTTTCTTTCAACGATTCCTTTTTTAGGGTTTCGTTTTTCTTGATGTGCGATTTATATCCTGGGCGCTTAAATACCTAACTAAACTCGTTTTAGGGTTTGGTTATATTTTGATTTGCTGTTATTTTTGGATCGATCATGTTGCTGGTTATTGCATTATTATTTGATGGTCGATTCAGGTTGGAGAAACCCTAAGTCGGCTACATGAGAGGTCGATTTAGGGTTTGTTTGTTCGTTGTTGATGCTCAAACGACATAACAGGATTCTATGGGTTCTGTTTACAATTATTCATGGGTGTAAACCCTATTTAGGGTTTTGTTCATGCTGATGCTGGTTGTGGTATATGGTTCGTAGCTGCTGATTGGTATTGGGTCGATTTATGGATGTGGGTTGAGAGAGTGGAAGTTTTTGATCGATTTATGCATGTGACTGCTGCTGTTTTCATTACTGAAAACCTTGTTTATCGATTATTCTTATTGCAATCAGTTAGTGTTGGGACTGATTTGTGGTGGTTTTCGATTATGGCTGCTGTTTGGGGTTATGATAAAGATGGTAGACAAGTTTGTGAGGGTACCTTGTTCAAAAACCCTTGTGCCGTTTCAAGACCTGCTGATCATTCTTGTTAAATTAATCGGTCTTGTTATTGTTGGTGCTGTTTGTCAAGTATAGGGATCCTTGTCCATCGTCCATAATCAGGTTGTCACTCTTATTTTAATTGGGAGATGTGTTGCATTGTGACTTGACCATTATGACTTCATTTGTTTCACTCGTATTTGTTGGAGGATTGGTTCAAGCTTGTGCTTATGGATTCATGTTGATGTTTCGTGATATGTTTTTCCTTTAGTGATCATACGGTTATGAAGGGCTGGTGTGTTTTTGATGTTTATGATTTCAGTCTTTGTGTGATCATGGGAGGTGTCGTGGCATTGTGACTTGATCATTGGTTGTCTTCAAAGTATTTCACTCGGATTGATTGGAAGATTGGTTCAAGTTTGATATGCTGGATGTTCTACGATTACTAAGAAGATTCAAGTGTTTAATTGAATTATGATCTATTTTTATTCTTAGCAATTGTTAGACGTGTTTGGTTATGTAATTTATAAGAATGACATGTCATTCTTATATTGTGGTTATGGTAGTGTCCTAAGGGACTAAGATGAGGGACACACCCTCATCCATTGTACTTCAACGTTTTTTGGTTAATATATTTTACCAGGGTGCAGGATTACTCCCCTTTACCCAAAAAAAAAAAAAAAACATCATGTACAGATACAACATTCCCATATCAAGAAAACCCTAAACGGATTTCACTAACACAATGAATAATAAACCAAACCCTAAATTAGGATTCAATTTCGCGATTAGCACATTAGATCCCAACCCCAAATCGACCATAAATAAAAACCACAAAGGTTTTAGAACCTTAATACCAAAGTTGGCCACAAGACAACCCTACCAGATCGTGCATAAAATAAAGAAATCAACATCAAACGATCCACAAACATCAACATAGACTAAATATGATAGGGACAAAGTTTCTAATCTTATTTTTCTATTTCCTCAATGATTTCTTAGAGATAACCTATTTAAAGTATCCTATGTCTATTCTTATGTTTACCTAAGGGCATCCAAGAATTATCTCTAACCTCAAGTATGGGAATCCTAGAGTGTACGGGTTTTCTAAGAGGAAATAACTATTTCAGGAATCATAGTAATTTAGAGGTATAAAGAGGGAAGATTGCGAATAAGAATAGCTAGGGGAAGATGACTAAAGAAGGCTAAGGAAGTAGTGAAGACTAGAGATACTGAATTTGGAAAGAATTCAGATCTCTATGATGTAGAATAAGAATTCTCATCATCAGTATCATATGAAATGATAAGGGGGTGTTTTTAAGGGATTTGGTTTTTAGGAAGTGAAAAGAGATGAAGTTCGAGGGAAGTTGTTATTCATGACATATAATGTCATAAAATAACAGGAGTGGAAGCTACAACTACATAAGGTCATAAATAACTTGTTTTTAACAAGTGTCGCTATTTATGCCAAATGTCTTGTTGTTAGATTTAAGAGGATAGGGATTTTAGGCAGATTGCCTAAGGATAGAAAATGGAAATAGGGAACGGACTCTATAGAATGACACTTTAGGCCTCCCTAAAATGCCTAAAGTTCAAGAATAAGTATCCTTACGAGACGGCTCTCAATAAGGTTTTAGGTTTGAAATCGAAACTCAAACGAGTTAAGGTTTAAGAGTTTTGAGAATATATGAATCTAAGGCATCGGGATGGTTCATCCTAAGTTCCTAGGGATTATGATGGGGTAAGGGTTTAAGGTAGGTTATAACAAGTACCCAACTTGTTATATTTTTACGGGATGTATCTAAGTTCCTAGAGGTTCCTATAAGGTTTTGGGATGACCTAGGGTAATCAAGAAGAGGCATACTTGATTTTCCTGATTTTCTAAAGTTGTCCTAGTGGAATTTTCTCCAACTTCAAATTTCCAAGATGAAGTGGGAGGATTTACTAAGTAAGGTGTGGATGCTAAGGTATAGGGTTGTATAGGTTCATATCTAGGGGTATAGGCAGGGATATGTTTCCTAGGTATATATGGGTCTCTAGGAAGAAAGAACCCAAGTGGCTCAAATCTTGGGGAGGGAAATGGTGGGTGTAAAATAGTGTTTGGGGGAGTAATAAGTGATGCCTTAGCATAGAATTCTCTTATACGTTTTAAGTGTGGGTCGTCTATAAAAGGCTTAAAACCTAAGGGTGACGACGTATCTATACTATTCCTAGGGTTTTCCGGGGAATTGGGAAAAAAAATTTAAAGCTAGAATCCGAATCATTCGGAGAGGGAAGAACATTCTCCGTATGTAATCCGGATGGGGTAAAGTAGAGTAACGGGGAGCAGGCATAACTATCTAATAACCAGATAAAATAATATAAGCTAAAATATAAGTTAAGGAATACCTATTATGCAGATCTAATGCACTTATGGCTCTGGGAAAAAGGCATTGGGGAGTGTAGTGGCACGAAGGACTTTCTCGGGTATTGGGAAAAGTAGTTGTAGTTTAGGTTTTGAGCTTATTCTCTACAACTGAAGCTCTGATGCCAATCTGTAACACCCCCATTTTCACAGATCGCAGCGGAATTTGGATCTGGGGTATTACTTCATAGATCACAGATACAGTAATAGAAAATGACTCGAAAATAGACATTTTATAAAAATAAGTTATCATTCATTAAAATTATCAGAGTTTTATAAGAGGAGGTCCCTAAAATCTAAGTATGTTATGAAGCTTGAATGATAACCATATAGAAAGTCTTTCAAGTCTCATGTCACTCCATGCCATAGTTTCCACAGAGCTCCGTTACCTAGTATACATGCTTAAAAGTCAACACTAGGTGTTGAGTGAGAGTCATAGGTTTAAGTGTTAGTGAATACAAGTTCCTCAGGGTTCAGTTGTTACACCCTTCAAGGAAAATATAATGTGTGTGATAATTGTAATGCATGTACAATTATCAAGAGTTGGTATGTTGCACTAAGCTCATGGACCACACGTTAACAGTCCAGATCATGGGGTCTGCAGACCAAACCATGATGGGACGGGAAGGATAACTTGCCGAAGTTAATCCTTCAGAAGGTTCAAATATAATACTTATTGGTACCCTTCAGTGAGAGGTAGTGCCAATGGGAGTTGTCAAACTCCAAGCGATTAGATTCATGAATTTTGTTGCGTAGGGGTGGCAGATAGTTTACTCGTGCAACAATGAAAGAAAAAGACTTGTATTCGATTTAAAGCAAGTAAGCATGTAACCCCCTCACAGGGTTTGTAAAGCATTTAAAAGAGTGAGGCTATGAAAACTCACCTGGGCTTAGGGAAATCTAAGTGATGTGAAAAGTGACTCGGAAACTAGACTGCCTACTCATGTATCCTGGTGGTATTGTAGGTGTGGTTGTATGTCAAGCTTTAGTTATCTTGTTTACGTTTCTTAAGTAATCATTCTTAGGGTTGTTAGTGTTTTAGATATAACATAACACCGTTCGGGCCATCACAATCCAGAAGTATAAGACTCCTCACATGAAGCTCCTTACTATTGTATTATGTTATCAACATAATACCGTTCAGGCCATCATAATTCAGAAGTTAATACTCCTCACATGAAGCTGCCTACTATTGAGTTATGTTGTTATTAAGTTTAGTTATAACATAACACCGTTTGGGCCATCATAATTCAGAGGTCATGCAATAATCGTTTGAGGAGCCAGGGCACTTTAATTCGTAAACCCATCAAACTTGTCAAAACAAAATATCCACATGATACCCCTCACATGAAGCTCCCTAGTATTGTGTTATGTTTCTAACTTTAAAGTAGGTTCTTATATATATGAAAATACTTTCAATTTATACCCTTATAGTTTATATATTTACAAAATCTACCCTAGACTTATAAACTTATATTATTAACTATTTAAACTTGACATAATTAGTCCCTATACTTCTATATTTTAAGAAAATGGCAGAAATGACCCTTGGACTTATAAGTTTTCAAAATTTATCATTTATACCCTTTACTTTATAACTTTTGCAAAACTAGTCCTTATAAGTTTATAAGTATTTTACTTTTTATCCTAAGGTTATATAACTTTGCAAAAAGGCTCCTTATACTTATAACTTCTAAGAAATGTCAAAAATAGTCCCTAGACTTAGTATTTTCAGAAAGTTACCATATATACCCCTATGCATGGAAAACTTTGCAAAACTAGTCCTAATTCCATGCATATTTTTATGAAACAAAAAGATACAATCTCCTATCCATGAGACGCTTGCTATGGCTAAAGTTTCACTCCTAAATGTTGTAAAAAAATTTAAATTTGGCGCTAAAATTACACTAACAAGTATTTCTCATAGTTTTATTACACATCTACCATTTAACAAACAAACTCAAGCGAAAGTGTATCTGTAAGGTATCATCATTTTACCCTCCCCTTACACTTAGGATGAACATTGTCCCCAATGTTCATGTAAAGAATGTAAAAGTGAATAAGTAAAAAGAATGAAATCAAATACTCCCCTGATTCGCTCGGTATGGATAATAAGGTGGCCAGGTTAGATCTTCCTCCAAGAAAATGAACAATCAAAGCTTCCCTTCCAGAATATAAATCATCTTCTTGTCATACATAACCTGTAAAACCTGAGAAAACAGACAAGGCAACCTCGCATAAAATCGGCGGCAATCTATATATGCTAACAAATCCTAGAAAACAAAATAAGATATAATGCTTGTGGAATGATGTTTGCAGATTTCCTGGAGATTATAAAACTAATGATTCAAAAAAAACTTTAAGACTCCGTTAGAAAAAACAAAACTGGTAAAATTTCCAGAATTTTACACGTGACGCCGTCAAGAGTAAACTCATGACGCCGTTAGAAGTGACCTGCAGAAATTCTTATGTTAAGTTTCCGGCAAATTTCTGGAAAAACTTCGTCCTACTTCCTGGAAAATCCTGCAAAACATCATTATGACTCGATACAAGCATTTGACTCTAACAAATACGAATATACATGTTCACTTAATATTGTGGAGAATCATGATCGGTTTTGTTTCTTAAAAACATATTTGGGGTTTCCCCTTACACTTATCTTTTGCGAAATACCTTTGGATGAAGTTAAGACTAGGCCAAACAACAAAATAAAGTATTTTCATCATTTTAGGTTTTGAAACATGATCTACCAACAATAAAAATAAAGCATGCATACGGAAACAAATAACAATCAAACAAAAATAAAAATCACACAAAGCATGGGTTGCCTCCTAAGAAGCGCTTTTCTTTATTTACGAGTCTTGTAGCTAGACTCAAGGTCATGGGTTACTACGTGACTTCATTGTTGGTTTCACTCTCTAGGTCATCTCCTATACCAGTTTTGTATTCCGGACCTAATTGCAAGCATTCTTTGTAGAAACTAAGCATCCTATTCATCACATACTCTACTCCTCTACGTCTATCCTCATCATTCCTATAATAAGCCGCTTGTTTATGTTCCTTTTCTATATTTGGCAGGAGGCGGTACTGCTCAATCTTATAGGGCATTTGGTAGGCAATCTCATCATTCTCCTCCTTGAACCTAACTATCCCTAAAGTCGGATCATAACTCATCTTAGTGGTCTCAACAAATGGTTTTCCGAACACTACTTGGCTTAAGCAAGCATCTATCACCGGACGAGTATCCTCTACTATCATAAAATCGATCTCATAAGTGAAATTTCCGACAATCACATGCAATCCCTTCACTCTTCCTACAAAATTACTTATCAAATTCTTATTGGGCACCATCCTATAACCAAGTTGTTTCTTCATTACCCAATTATAATAAGTCCTAGTCATGATGTTTATAGGAGATCTAGGATCGCTATAAGCTTTCCATATATGCATATGCCCGATGTTGCATGGTATGTTGATGTTAGAGGGGTCTCCCATTTTGATAAGGGGTGTGCCAAGGATATATGGTGTCTCGGGGCCATCGAATAAATCCTTATGATATTCCCGTTCTTCCTTAGTGGGCAACTTATCAAAGTACTCGTCTATAGTCTCTACTTCCTCTAACTCTTCTCCCTTATTAACCTCAACTTCCCTAATTTCATCCCTAGTCTCGGTTTCTACTTCAACTTCATCTTTGTCACTTTCTTCTATATCCTTATCTATTGGCTTAATGGTGACAACATTGACAAAGTGGACATGTTTGGATGACGAGGGGTCCTTAGTTTGGATTCCGTTATTAGCGTCCCTAGTGTCCTTCCTAGGTGTAGTTAACGTTTGGTGGTTGAGGGCTTTCAACAAGTTGTCAATCTTATTGGTCATCTCCGTTTGTTGTTGGTTGAATTCGATTTCAAACCTAGCTATGCGAGCCTCTTGAGATGCCATAAACTTGGACATCAATCCTTCAAGATTGTTGATACTACCATAGTTGTTAGAAGGATTGTTGTTGAAAGTACGGTTGGAGGGTGGACAGTTTGGTTGGTAACGATTAGGCGGATTGGAAGAATTGGCTTGGTTTTGTTTCCACCTAAGGTTTGGGTGATTTTTCCAAGAAGGGTTGTAGGAATCACCATACGGGTTTGGCTCGGGTTTGAATGTGTACCACTTATCTCCCGCTTCGTCGGTACGCGAGGATGCGTAGTCCGCAAAAGCTGTTCCGGGGAGTTCCACACAATCACGAGTGTCATGGGGACCACTACATAATTCGCATGAAGAAGTGATTTTGTTCACTTGGCTTGAAGGCTTAGGAGCTTCGTAAGATTTCATGAGAAACTTGACTTGGTCCTCAAGTTCCATGATCCTACGATCGGGGGTGCTAGAATTGTTCGAAGGCAAAGATATTGCCTTGACCGTTTTGTTCAAGTCACGGGGATCATTCCAACTTTCGTTGTCATAGAGAGCAAGATCTTCTATGAGTTCCCATGATTGTTCCGCACTTAGGTCACGTAGCTTATCACCGGCCGATTGGTCAATAGCTCGCCTTGTGGAGAGATCGATATGGTCATAGAAGATTTGGACTTGGAGCCAAAGATCTATGCCATGATCAGGGACTTTTTGGAGTAAGTCCTTGAATCGAGTCCATGCTTCATATAGAGTTTCACCTTGACGTTGTTAGAACATCAAGATATCATTTCTAAGCTTGGTAGTTCTCCCCGGTGGGAAAAATTGAGCAAGGAAACGAGTGGTGAGATCATCCCATGAGTTGATGGATCCCGCGGGTAAACGTTCAAGCCATTGACTAGCTTGATCACGTAGAGAGAATTGGAATAAGCATAATCGGGTTGACTCTCTAGTTGTAGCATCAAGGTCTATACAATCTACGATTTTAAGGAAGTCCTTGAGATGTTGATTTGGATCTTCGGAACAAAGTCCATGGAATGCACATCCGCTTTGCACCAACCGGATGGTGTCGGATCGCAAGGGAGACACATTGGCTCCTTGGGTGAGCTCAATGGTGTTTCGATAGCCTTGGTGGCTAGGTCGGGAATACTCTCCTAGGGTTCGGGGCCTAAGAGGTTGGTTACCTAGTGGTGGGTTTTGTGGGTGGTCTTGTTGTGGTGGGATGATGGGTTCAAAGATGTTACCATCTTCCATGATGTCGGATGGCAAAGAGTTACGAACAAAAACACGAAGAAATAAGATAGACTAAAGAGAACCTAAAAAAATAAAAATAAAATCTTACTAGAAAGGAATCTACATAAAAAGAAATCCTAACCTAGACAATAACTATTCCCCGGGCTGCGGCGCCAAAAACTTGATGCGTAGGGATTGCACCAGGCTTTACCTCTCGAGGGATATCGAGAAGCTTACAACCCCCACCAGGCAGTGTACCTGATCGTTGTAGTATAGTATAGTGACAAGTACCGGAGGATTGATCGTTCAGCTAGGAATAGTGTCGCTAGGATTAGAAAACCTAAAGACTAGGTCTAGAGATGAGGGATAATTCTTTTTGTATTTTTTTAGTTTTTATAAAAGCAATTAAAAATCTCGGTTTTGAAGGAGTTGGGCGGAATTAGTTGCTAGTCAACTAACCCAATTACTAAGATGCAATCAAAATAAAATACTAGAAATGAAAATAAACTAAATTATACTAGAGGTGTGAGTAATATATACGAGAATTGTGTTTACTTAGGTTTCACTACTCCCTAGATATCTTTTACAGGTTAATTACTTGTTACAGTTGCGTGGATGACGGATTGTATTCCTTAATACCATTCATGGGGTGGCGTACTTACTTCCCCAATCTTATAAGCGCCTACTTCACTCCTATGTCGAGCCGGCTAAGAAGCTCCTAACATGTGATCACTAGAATTTGCTCATGCATTAAATACAACCATTAAAACCTAGTACACATCGGTTCATATTTCTTAAGACGTTCAAGCATGTTACACAATGGAGATCTGCCAGTTTTCTTAAGCCTAACATTGAAATCATTCATCCAATACAACTATAAACAAGCAATCAACCTATAATCAACATCTAGGTTTCATTACATCTAAGCAAACACATGAAAGATCTAGCCTAGCATGTTGAAATCAAGACAAGCATAAGATATATTCAAACAACACATAGACATATTGAATGAATTGAAAGAGGACTTATCTTAATTGAACATGAAAGGTTTCAATGGGTGAAAACCCTTGAAAATACTGTTACAAATGACCTAAGGTTTATTAGGTTCGACCCTAGTATTCTCCACACAAGTTCCTCCCTTAATGAATGAAAAATAGAAAAGTATATATAGATTTTGTGAGGTGACGGCGTCAAGAGCAAATGTCTGACGCCGTCATCTCGCTGCCAAATAAATTCTCGGACTGCCTAGATCTGGGTTTGACGCCGTCACGTGTACTCCTTATGCAGGCCGTCACCAAAATTACTCTTGACGCCCTTCTCTTGACGCCTTCAGGTTTTCTCTGGGTCGTCATGGATTTTACCCCTGACGCCGTCACAATTTCCTTCTTGACGCCGTCAGGTACTGTTCTCAGCATGGAAAATTAAGTCTTTGCCGTTTTCTTCACTTTTATGCTCCAAACACGTCCAAAATGCTTCCTTTTCCAGAATTCACTCCCAAAGTACCTAAATCACAAAAGGAACGATTTAGGGCAATATTTGATCAAATAAATTCAATTTCGGGCTTAAATAACCCCCTAAAAACGGTTCATTTTTCGCCTCATCACCATCCAAAACATACTTTACTATTATTAATGTTAATTGCAGTCTTGAGTCAGAGATTGCCATTCTGGAATGAGTTAGAAGTACATCAATGTTACCTAACCAAACCATCTCTATATTGTTTCAACCTGAGTTAATATATTTAAATACCATCTCTATAGAGTTTCAATCAGAGGTGCCAAAAACACCACTCTCGGTCATAATAGCAATATCAGACCAATCCTTTTGGATGAAACATACCATAGAAGAGGCCTAGGAATATGGTTTAGCCAACGAACAAGTATTCTTCGGTACCCTTTTGAAACAAGTTGGGTTGAGTCAGAAATACTTTTGGTTCAAAATTGTTGACACTAACTATGGGCGAAATCCGGCCACCCCTCTCCAACCTAAAAATCCAAAAAACTGCCATTAAATTCGCCTCTCTATTGTTCTTGTGAATAATATGCAATCGGTTTAAGGGTAGTTATCTTCTGGGAAGGGGTGAGCCATTGATTTTCATTCTTATTCTACTGATTTCGTTGCCTATTCATAAACCCTAATCGTTTTGATTAGTCGGTTCTCTAATCGACTATTTTCCTTAAGGGTTTGTGTTTGTTTTCAGCGATCTATTAATCCTATATATTCTTTATATCTAATCGTTCCTTTATGTCGACTTTTTTGGTTGGTTAAGAGGAGTCGATTATTTCTTTTAGGGATTCGCTTTTAAACCCTATAAGTTTCTTGCAATCGATTTTCCTATTCTTAGGATTATCGTTTCTGTTAGGGTTATGGTATTTACATGGTTCGGTTTGTGCCTCATGAAGACTATCACAATATATTTGAGGCGGTTGGTTTATGATTGCTGGTCGATAATGTTTTATGAAACCCTATTTTAGAGTTTCGACTTTGTGGATGTTTTCTGGTCAAGATGCTTAATGATAATGGTTCCCTTATTCTAGGGTTCTGTTTATTTTTTACTGGATTGTGATGATTATCTGCACGTTATTCTTCATGGTAGCCCTTATTTGGGTTTGTAAGTTGGCTGTGGGTTCTGCTTAGATGGATGTAGATGTACGTGGGTCAAGGGAGAGATGGAAGTCATGTTATTGAAGGTGTAGGGTATCGTTATACCTACTGTTGGTTTCAATCGGATTCTGTTGATGGTTTTGCGGATCATATTGATGGTATATGCAAGTTAAGTTTCTAGGGTAACTTATTCAAAAATCCTAGACTCGATCAATAGGAATGTCTCATTATTTTCTATGGATCGATTATGGGTGGTTCGATCTACATATTATAGTTTCATGTTTTGTTTGGATCGTAGCTGCTTTGTTTTGATGGAAGTTAGGGATTGAACCCTATATTAGTCCCATGTTTGGTATGGGTATACGTATTGGGAAGGCCCTATGCTTGATGGATCATCATTCGTTGTGTGGATGGCTGGATGTTGGATTTTAATCCAAGATTTTATCTATGATACGGCTGCTGTTGTTAAAGTCCCCCCACCAACCGATGCGTGGAATTTGTGTACTGATTCTTATTGGATGTCTACTGAGGTGAGGGATTTCACCCTCATCCTTTGTACTTCAACGTTTCGTGCTGCTGGGTGGATGTGGGATGCTCGCATCTCATGTTTGTCTTGTTAGTATACCTAGTTTGATACTTTGTAATTAGCTAGGTTTGATTTCTGTTTATGGCCTGTCATAAACACTTGTTTATCAAGCGCCTATGCTTGAGGTTAATGTGGTACTTCAGCCACGTTCCATTTGTACTTAAACGTTTTTTGGATAATATATTTACCGGGTCGTTGACCTTTTACCCAAAAAAAAATTGTTGACACTATTATAAATAGTTAGTGAATATCTTATTACATGAGTCATATTTTTCAATATCAATCTATTACTATGAATAATTTGGACACTTTAATCAACCTTCGACCCAATTGACCCATTTCCTTTTAATGTAGTTTTTTGTTTTGCCCGTAATGCCAAATCAACCAATGAGGGGTTGAAGTTAGCACCTTAGAGCATCATAAATTGGCTATAAGACATGAACAAATGAATATATGATGTACTTTATGGGGAGTGTAGGCTACTAAAGAATTTCGAGCTGCCTTAGAGAAGCTAAAAACAATGTACGGTTTGGGTATTAAAGCTTTATTGATTTTGTAGCAAATGAGCTAAAAGCAAGACTTGTGAGAAAATCATCATTATAAGTATTATAACCACTTTTATAATCTAATAGTGAATTAATTTAAGATCAAATTGACAAAAAGTAATTTCGGGTTCCAATCGTTGATATGCAGATAAAGTGAACGGGCGACTAAGATTAATATTAATAAATACGCGGAAGGTTTTATGTTTGAATTTAGCTAAGCTTTTTAACGAACATTCCTATCGATATATGGATGGTTATGGTCATTTTAATGTAATAAAATGTGCTTATAAGAGTGCTGGGAGAGATCGCCCACGTTTCGAGATTATATTTCCTTTTACATTACATCAACTTGGTTTGAATTAAGTGGTGGAACTGATTTGCGGTGACCTATGGCCGTATGGCTAAGAATCCTATAATTGTATCAACTCCAGTATTCATTTTTAGAGTAACTAATGTATTAAGCATTATAATATTAAAATAGTTGTAAATTGATATTCTTAAATGTGACACAGTGTGTAATCTTTAAGCTCATACATTTAGCAAAATGCATTTTCATGTATTTATGTATTTTGAATAATGAACATTTGTAGCACTGAAGTGTTTCCTGATTGAAGCAACTTGAATATGACGAGGAAAAGCAGTTGTAACATTTTTGGTGTGTTTGAGAGTTATTTTTGGTGTTTGCACCCGTGTTTAATGATGTGCCTTCACAGTTGGATACTACAATTTCTATAGAACAAATGCATATAATGCACACATGGCTTGATATATTGTGAATCTACTTATTAGTGTTCAGATTAACAATGGACATCCTTAAGGACATCATGGAGATTAGGTTGATATGGAAAGATATGTTCCAACTGTATAGACAAGTGTCATTTTATAACCATCTTAAAATCCATATTGCCCCAATGTTAAAATTGTAGGCTGATTTATATATACTTTATATACCAGAATACAAATCAAAGTGTGTGAATTCGATACCTCTAACATGTGTTATGCAACATGTGTATCCTTAGTTTACTCGATTTAAAAATGTAGGGATCACCGCTATTGTGGATAAATGTACACTTTCCAAACTTTTCTTACCACCCTTCTTTTTTGTTATAAAAAAAATTATGGCAACGATATTTATAAGTCATGCCCGCCAATCGGGCGGGCTTCAACATCTAGTATATATATATATATATATATATATATATATATATATATATATATATATATATATATATATATATATATACACACACATATATATAATATGCGTTAAGTATATATTATAAAAGTATATAAAATATAAATTGTTTAAAGTAAAAACATCATTGTCAAGTTTTACCCTTAACTTTAGGAAAGTTACACTTTTTACCCTTGTATTAAAAATAATTACATTTTTAGTCCAAGATAGTACTTTTACACTTTTTACCATAAGTTCCATATAATTACAGTTTCTACTCTTAAATTTTATTAAAAGTTTACTGTTTCAGTTTTGATCCGCATGTTTGGCTGTTTTGACACTTTTAGTCCCTTAATGAAAAAGTTTGCAAAAATAGTCCAAAATCGAGTTTTTGAAAAGTTAACTTTTATATTTGTAAAAACTATTTCTTTTAGCTTATACCAACTTATAAAACTCAGATACAAGTTTCTACACTTCTCGAATTATTTTATTTAGTTCGAAAATTTGTTTAGGAAAAAGGGTTTTGGGCTTGTTAGCCCGTTAAGCCCAAACATAAGTTTGAAAAACTACTAAGAGGGTGTTTGAACGTGCAAAGGTTTAGGCCGATCTAGGCTAGTGCTCGTTGATATAAATTTTGCATGTTACGTTAATTTGTTTTAGTTTCGAATAGGAATCGAGTGGTAGCTCAAAATCCATACGTTGTACATACAAATGCGAAGATACGAGGCTCTTTTTAAGGGTGTGTCGAGGTGATTTTTAGTGTTTGAGTTAAGTGTGGTTTTGTGCTTCGTGACATGTATGACATGCATGGAAATAAACATACAAATAGTAAATATTGAAAAGGGTGAGATTCCACTTACAACACCCTAGTGGTGGTGAGGATGCCGAGTGGTGTGATACGAGAGAAGAAAGACGAGGAACGTGTAACAACTTGAAGACCCTCTTCGTATAATAACAACCCACGATCACAAAATATAACCCAAATATCGTTTTACTCGACACAAAACCTTGTGAAACCTTCCGTGCTTGGCAAGTAGCGAGACAAGAGAAATGTGTCTTGGAGTGTTTTAGTGAGTTTGAAAGTGTGGCGGGGTGAGTGAGTTGTAAGGGTATTTATAGGAGAATCTCAAGTAAACTAGTATGATTCACATGTGAAATATGTTGTGTGTGTCTTTGATGTGTCATTTCGATTTCAACAAGTTTGTTTAAGGTCTTGGTATGGTCATGTCGAGTGAGAGTAGAATATGGAGGCTATAATGAGGTTTTTGTTTTGTTTATGTGTAGGTCAAAGACTTAAAGGGAAAACTTGTGTACTTGAATAGATTAAAATAAGATGAAAGAGGTGCATGTGAATTTGGGTTGGGGTTAGGGAGACACAAGGACTTGTGGTTAATAGATTTTAGGAAAAGGTTAGGAAAACATTGATTGTTTAATGATGTAGATTCAAATGTAGGGTGGCTAAGTGTTTGGTTTTGGTATGTCTCGCACGCAAAGGGAGAAAAGGAGAAAAAAAAAGTGTGGAGTTGTCTTGTGTCGATTAGTGTTGGTGTCGAGTTATAGGGAACCAAGAAGGAAAAAGGAAAGTTTGTGAAATCCTAGTGTTGTGTTGTGTTTGTGTTTGGTTATTATGGTGTCGAGCTAGGATCAAAGAAAGAAAAATTGAGTCGAGCTTGATGAGTTGGTGTCGTGTTTGCAATGAAAGAAAACGGAATGATGTGTGACACGATTTTGTGAAATTGAAATATGAGAATTTTGCTTGGGTTTGTTCTTGTGTGGCTCGTGTGGTAGTAGCAACCCAAGAAGAAAAAAATGGTTTGATGGGCTAGTAGTGGTGTCAAGGCCCAAAGTAAAAAAAAAAAAAAAAAGAAAGTGAAAGAAATATGTGTGGGCTTGTGATGGTGGATCAAAGCACAAACGTAAAAAAAATAAAGTGATATGAATCATGGGCTAAAGGAAATCGAAAACCCGAATAAAGGTAACGAGGTGATATTGAGTAGTGATTCTGCGACTTCGTGTCGGTGTCGGTTTGTTTATAAATATGGAAAAATAATGACGTTGATACTTATACATATATATGTACTTATATATATATATATATATATATATATATATATATATATATATATATATATATATATATATCGCATAGTTATAATCTATATACTTATATACATACACACACACACACACACACACACACACATATATATATATATATATATATATATATATATATATATATATATATATATATATATATATATATATATATATATATATATATATATATATATATATATATATATATATATATATATATATATTTGGGTAAAAGGGTTAATTCACCCCGGCAAAATTCATTACACCAAAAAACGTTGAAGTACAAAGGATGAGAGTGACTTCCTTCATCTCAGTCCCTTAGGACACTTACAGACTCACCTATAGGAATGAAACACCATACCTATAACTTACAATATAAGTGTGACAGGCCACACTTATAACTAATAATTGAACATAAACTACAACGAATATAAAAGAAAAAATAATTGCAAATCAAGTAGAAACTTGAGTCTTCAATTCATCATAGTAGTCCAAACTTCCATAATCATCTTCATAGTCCCACAAACCTTCAACGAATCAGAATTAGAGCACATGTGATATAACCATGAGATGAACATTCAAAAGCTGATCTTGACTTCCCCTTGGTAACATACAATAGGGTTAAACCCTAACTTCCATTAACTTCCATAGAATCAATCACACGACTTATGAGAATGGACATCGAATACAGATCTGTGATAGACAGGGAGGTTTTTGAACAAGATTACCTTCAAACTTGACTTGCAAAAAATCACTTTCATCAAACGAACATCCAAAAAATCACGTGACATGCAGCAGCAACGTACCACCAATTACTTGCAAGTTGAAATAATCTAAACCCTAAAAGAGTCTAGAAAACGTTCAGCGCCAGATCCAATACCAATACGCAACATAATCCAAAACACATTAAGAAAAACAAAACCCTAGGCTGGATTTCGTCACAATAATGCAACCAATGTGCAAGGGATTAAAGTAATCGATCCTTATATAGAAGAAGGTTAGAAACCGACTTAAAGCAATCAAGGGATATTAAGGATCAATAAAACCGATTATAGATAAGCAATAAGCAAGTCGGTTCAAAAAGAACCCTAAACAGCGATTTAGGGATAAAAATCCCTAAAAAAACGATTTAGGGATAACATAAAATCGATTTAGGGATAGAATGAATAAAGACGGTTAAGATCAGAACCCTAAAAACGATTTATAACATAAGATTAATCCCTAAAGAAACGATTCACAAGATCTGGTTAGGCAGAAACTTATGAATAACGATTAGAATAGTTAGGGAAGAACCAAAAACGATTTTCTAAACCCTCACAAAAGAGAAAAACGATTTGAAGTTTCACAAAACCTAAATCGTTTTTTACACCAATTCGACCCAAAAAATCAAGATTTACATCACCCATATACATATATATATATATATATATATATATATATATATATATATATATATATATATATATATATATATATATATATATATATATATATATATATATATATATATATATATATATATATATTGGCTCATGAAAAAAACCCACTTTGATAGA
Organism: Artemisia argyi; assembly: GCA_030686995.1. Lineage (NCBI taxonomy): Eukaryota > Viridiplantae > Streptophyta > Magnoliopsida > Asterales > Asteraceae > Artemisia > Artemisia argyi. The sequence goes on from CM060704.1 coordinate 52,411,093, forward strand.
AAAGTGAGAAAAGTGTACAAATCACCTCCTTCCCCCCTCCTTTTTTTTCCTCCTAACTACAGGGACCACTTTGTCACTTTCTTTATTTTCCAAGGGTTGTTTTGTATATCACTTAAACAAAAAGAACAAGTAAAAGCAGTGACGTAATCGTTAATCAAATAGATCACATTTAAAATGCTAATTTTAACGACATAAAGGGTCCAACTTTTTTATAGCTACTTTATAATAAATGAGTAAATATATAGCAAAAGAGAACACAATTAACGCAAAACTACAAGAACCCAACTTTAAGTTACATATTTATAAATGAAATAACTTAACTGGGTGTTTATTTAAGCTTATTTTTGAGCTTATGAGCTAATTTCCAGCACAGAAAAGGGTCAAATTTGCTCGAGACAATCAACAGGTCTTGCATTCAAAGATAGGTCTTGTCAAGATCATCTTCGACGACGGATGTGTCCTCCGTAACCTCAGCTCCAGATCTTGACTGCCATGAAGGGGCTTTCGACACATGGTTTGAATCCTTTGTAAAGGCTGCCTTCTTTCCAGCTTATTTTTTTGGCTTAGCATCTAAATCACTAGACGAATCCATGGTAGCTGGATGTTTAACCTCCTTTGCAACAATTGCTATTTTTCCAGCTCATTTTTGCAGTTTATCAATTTCTGAATCATCAACGTCTTCTTTACTAGTTGCATTAGGAAGTTGTTGCTTTTCATTTTCATCTGCTTTGAGGATTCTTGATCAACTGAAGCTTCTTCAATTCCAGTTACATTTACTTCGTTACTCATAACGCGAGGACTGAGACACCATCTTTTTTCATCTGTTTCATTAGCTTATTCTCGAATATTTAACTGATAATAAATAGACCATAGAGTTTGGCCATTTCTTGTACAAGAAATTTCAGTTTCTTTCATGACAAAAGTACTCCCGACCCTAATAATGTCATTGGCTGCACGTTCTTAAGGCTGAGCTTCTAAACAAAAATGTGATGCATCTCCTCTTTCCTTATCAAATACCCGTATCGAAAGTGGTCTAGCAGGACCTGAAGAACCCACATTTTTTGAACCGCCAATGTATTCAACGCTAATATTTCCGTCTTTATCAGCAGAAGCTGCAATTTTTTCAATTATTTTAACTCTAACAGTGGCCTGAGCTGACACACCCTCAGCCATTGCCTTCTTAGTAGGAGGACTCTAAGAAGCGTCGAATCAACATGTACAATGCTGTTTTCAATTGACTTTGATGAAAAATCAGCAGTTTCAGGTTGAGTAGAAGCCTCGGAGTTGACGGATTATGGAATGATCCATTCCTCCATCTAGTTGGCGGTATTCTCTTTGTTTTACGGGACTAGACACTCGAGTAGAAGGCACTACAGCTTTACTTGATACATTAGTCTTATTAGTACCTGGTAATGATTCAACTTTTGATGCATCCACTAAACCAGCAGATGGTTTCAATCTGGAAGAAGTATTGTTTGTGATATTTCCATCAACCTTTTTAGATGTTGCTTTGAGCAACAACTGTGTTGGAATTTCGGCTAAGTTTGTTTGTCGGCTTCTAATGTCACCATAACGACTCTTTTTCAACTCCTCGAGTTGCACATCACTTAACCTTTGACCAATTTCTTTGACTTCAAAATGGAAAGTAGCCACAGTTCCATCCAAAGAATAGGCAAACAGTGAATACCCATCTTGGCTCCTGAAAAGTAGATTTAGAGCAATCATATATCACAAAATATGAAAATAATAATAAAAAATTGAAGTTATTTTAGGTGAGTTACAATTTACCCGCTGCCATTCAAGCACTATTCAATGAGCAGTTTGAACTTTTTCTCTATTTCTCAATTGCAATTTTACGATGTAGGGTCATTTTAAGTCAAGTTTTTGAACCAAGTTTCCAAATCATCTGAATTCAAAAGACAATAATTTGTTCATTATGACCTCATTCCTTGACATACCATGAACCTCAAATAAACCAAATAAACTTTTTAGCATATGAATGCCAAGCTCTTGAGAATCCATTAGACCAGTATTTCCAAGTTCTTTATGACTTATTTCATTAGTTGAATCATTCCAACAGGTCTTTCATCTCTTTTATTATTTACTTATAAGTCAACGCTAAATAAAACTATTGACTTAATCACCTATAGTTCAGCTAGCAAGAGTCTTTTATTATTTACTTATAAGTCAACTGTTAGCACGAGTCTCAAATGGATGCACTAAATTACCTCAAATTGATGCACTAAAGTGCGTCAAACGGATGCACTAAAGTACCTTGTGATACCAGGAAAGCCACCGTTCGCTCTCTGCAAAAAAAAACATAGGTTAGGAAACAAGACTTACTATGTTTTGCTAGATACCAAAAAATGATATACATATAGAACATGTTCGACCCATTCACCTAGATCAATTACCTCTGCTCTACTTTTTCCAGATCCAAATGCACCTGAATAACGGGAACATCAAACATCAGCAGAAAAAACGAAAAAAATAGTGTCATTAAAACAGCAAAATTAACTATAATTTTAACTAACGCGGCAAAAAAAAAAAAAAAAAAAAAAAAAAAAAAAAAAAAAAAAAAAAAAAAAAAAAAAAAAAACCTGCTAGTTCAGATCACAATCACAAAAGGACAAAAATAACGAAATATATTCATATAAACTAATATGTATATATATATATATATATATATATATATATATATATATATATATATATATATATATATATATATATATATATATATATATATATATTTCTATATTATATATAACAGGAGGCGTTACACGCGTATTGCCACCTCATTGCCCAGTCATTGCCATGTAATTCAATTTCTGCCATGTCATCACATCGTGCCCATGTAATCTGATTTTTATATTTTTAATTTTGCATTATTTTTAATAATTTCGAAAATATTTATTAAAAAATGGAGTGTGTGAGATTCGAACATGGGATTATATAAAAGAAACCAAACATAAACAACCATATTTACCAATGGAGCAATACAACTTTTGTTAATTGTTTTACAAGTTACAATTCATAAACATAATCAGAATTCATAAACATAATAAGGTTCAGAAAACAGTAATAAAAAACGTGTAATACACAAAATCACAAAACGTGTGTGTATAACCTCCAGAATCTATTAGTTCGTCTAATGAATAAAAGTGATTAAAATCCCCTAAAAATTAGCCATTTTCTTCTCAATTAATAACACGAAACTCATTCACCCATATCTCAAAAGAAAACTCTCTTTCTTCTCATCGTCTTCAAAAAAGCTAACGTGTATCCATGATCAATAGTTTTATGCTTATAATACAATCATCAAATCTGTGTGATCTTGATATTGTATTTTGCATGATTTTTGAGTGTCTACGCCCATGAGGGCTATTGTGATTGCTATATGTTATTATATGTTTCTTCTTCTTTTTATTTGAACGTATTGGAGACAAAAATCCAATATATATGAATGATCAGGCTCTTATACACTCTAATATGGTTGTGAGTGCAGGTTTCAATATTATTACTTACCCCCCTTTTGTCCAGAATTATCGTGAATATATGCAGCTATAATAATATGAAGATCGGATACTTTCATATATCAACTTGGTGTGTGTAAGTTTATCTTCTTCAAAATATATTTTATAATCATTATGTAAAAAGAAAAAAACTAAGTATGTGCAATTATCTTATACAAATTCTATGTTTCTTATAGGCCTAGCTCTATATAATTGTATGCTTACATCAACATCATCCGCTGTTGCTCTTACCAAGGTTCGTTGACAGTTCTAATATTTCTAATTATTAATTTTCCGTAGTCGTTATAGATATAAGAAAAAGCTGAATTATGGCATGAGATTAATATTTGTGACGCAGCTTGCTGGATGAAATTCTACCTTGACTCTTGCAATTACTGTACTATATAATCTGTTGGGAATTTGAATAGTAAGTTCAATAACAATGCCCTTAATATTGTTCAAATATATTAATACCGTTTTGTTAAGGGTGAGGTCATTTTGTGATGAGAGTTCACATGAAGATTCTTCATCTAATGAAGAAGAGCCCTAGAAGAAAAAAACTAAGGTTTAATCTCGAAACTATCATCGATTTCACTAATAGAGATAATTATTAAAGTAGAGAATTAACACGCCTATAATTATCCCGTTTATTACATATGAAATTAATCTACATTCTATTCTATGCCTAACGTGTGATGATGTGGTGGAAGAATTGGACCATGGCATAGTGCGGGAGAATCCATACTCCAGAAAGCTTAAAAGTGCGGGAGAAAGTATTTTCATGGTGGGGCATGGGCTTGGTTCAAATTCCCACAGCAAAGGAGTTAATTAAACATGGGTGATTGCAGAACTTTTGGGGAGAAAAAAAAGAACAGTGACGTAAATTTGTTATGTTGCAGGCCGGAGCAATGAGTGAAGGAAGTGGATTCATTTATTTGAAGGTGTTACAGATATGATAATTTGTGCCAGTATTAGCGGGTAAGATTATTTATTCAGATATTTTATAGTATATAGCTCGAAACACTAACATAAGCAAAAATGTTTTGAGGTTAGAAGTCATATATAACGAATTGAATTAGAAGTTTAAAATAAACAATCTTGGATACATTTTTATATTATTCATTAGCATATTACAATTCTTTTCTGTTCCGGCCCAAATCGTCAGAAAGGTATAATGACGAAAATGGAAATCACCTCATGCCTGCTCCTTAAGTCAATAAAACCGCTGATCCTATGCAAGAGGATATTGGTGAATCCGGAAGCTCACTATAAACACACGTTTATGATTATTCTTTATGCAGGATGAATTGAGCAACACTCCAGCTTCAGCACGACATAAAAGGGGATGCAATTGCAAAATAGGTGGTTGCCTCGCGAAATGCGATGAATGCTATGATCAGCACACGGGTTTTGCCAGTAACTCACATATCGAGCAAAGGATTGTGGGACAGCAAACGGTTATCTCCAAAGGTACAATTCAATTGTTATTATATATTAGTGCACGTTCGTCGGATTATCTTTTTCTTACCTTTTCTAAATGCCGCAGCACATGGCCACACCTCTGGGACAGATGTGTTTCAGCCCGTTTTTGACAACCGATCTGTATGCGGCGCAGGAAAAAAGAGTTTCACCCAGATGTCAATAGGTGATTTTCAGTAAAGTTACATACATTGTAAGGATTTAGATACATTCCAATTGACACTCATTTATCCCTTTATGTCCCGATCGTTATAGGTGAGCGGTCTTTGAAAGGACGCCAGCCAACAACAGATCATGAAATCTTATCTACACTGACATCGTCTCGCAAGCGTAAGTAACGTGCTATTATTTTCTGTGTTATTTGAACTTTTGTAAATGCCTTCATGTAATGGTAGTAGAATGCCTGCTATACAGGATTGTTCAAAAATAATTTATTATCCTGTTAAGACTTTGTTGTTATTGTTATTGCAGGCGTATTAGAACAAGGGCAACGCACTGCCATCCTATGCAGGTGCATCACAAACGGCTGCGCCATCTACTTCAAGGATAGACAGGACATGCACAAGTACAACATATACAATAGTACCAGGTTTGTTTTTCAAGCTTTCCATCAGCTTTGCAGATATTTTGCTGAAACTCATGATCACGTGCGGTTTTTAATATGAAAGTGTCGACTCAAAACTTTTTTTTAAGTGCATGTGCATCCTGTAGTGTCATCGTAACATCCATTGACATGGTACCTGATCTGTCACGTTATTGTCATTGCAGGAATATCAAGTCCAGCTGCAGCAACCCCGAGAATAACAACCACTAAGACGCGAGTTCATGCAGAAGCCGAGAGTTCACAAACACACAGACCATCAACTTCTAGGAGAGCAAACGCACGCACAGGTATGATGTATGCACCAGTGGCCTACCATTTTCCATGCTTTTATAACAACCTGCGTCTCAGGACTAAATATCCAAACTCTGTATTCGTTTGTTCTTCAGGGCCTCCGTCCGTTGCACTGAATATATTTCGAAACTCATTTGCCATTTCACCCAGTTTACCAGTTATCTATTTATAATAATTTGTTGAACACTTAAAATTAATAACTGAAATCTTCTGGTGCAATCATGTTTGGAGTCTTGACTTGCTGCATGTGCTACAGTTTTCCATTTTATTATTTGCTCATAAACTATCATACCATCTTGGCACAGGGGACTCAATTTTATGATTTCAGTCAATATAAGATTAGTCAATGGTTTCCTTGTGCCTTTGGATGCCAAGTCAATTGAGCGTTTGCTCCATCCAGTAGAGTTGTGTATGAAATAATCAAATGTTGTTTTAGTTGTAGTAATCATGATTCATGAACCCTTCTTTGTTTATGATATGCTATATGTATCAAGTTCCGTGTTCATTTGTAGGTTATTTCTGCTGTTGTATTTATTTTTATTTTTATTTATTTATTTTTTAATTATCATAAGACAACTACCCATGAACCTACCCAAGAAGCAAAATCTCATTGACTTTTTAGATTCTATAAATTATGTGATTTGTCGGGCGATGGAGATGTGATTATATTATCAAGTGAATTGCAGAAGTGTTCCCGTGAGAAGTTGATGGCCTGAATTTTGTTGTCTGTTTAAGCTTCCGTCACTTGATATATGATACAATGTCTTTAAGTACAACCACTAATACCAAATAGGAAGACCTTGTGGAGGCTGTTGATGTAGTAGTGAAATTTGCTCAAAGAGTTTATGAATATCATTGATGCAGCAGATGCTACTGGACAAGCTGAGGTTGATCAAGAAGCTATTAAGAGGTTAGCAGCTGCTGGTGCGGTGAAGGGTACTTTACATGGCAAAGAGTTACATTCTCTAGCTTTACGTCTTGCAAATCATGGAGAGTTGACTCGTCTCGGTGTATGTTTCAAATTATATTCCTCTATTATATAACCACCTCTGCCTCTACTCAGGATCTTATTAAACTATGTGATTTATTTTTTTGGTAGGGATTGGTGAATAATCTGATATCAGTAGGCTTTGGACGTGAGGCTGCATTTGCAGCTGCACTTTTGGGTGACAATGTTCTTATAGAAATATCTAATGGTAATGGTAATGGTAATGGTAATGGTAGAGAAGTTTAGTATGTAGAAATTCAACACAAAGAGAAAATCTAAGTTGTTGATACGATGTGTGCCCATTATTTCATATTGTAGCAATGGCGTGACCAACAGATTGCAACCGAGGATGCCAAAGACGCCAGCTTTCGGCCTCTCGGTGGTGATTGGTAAGCAACCCCATCTCAAAAATCTCATGTCCTAATTTCGATACACGAAATATGAATTTGATAACGCGTTTGAAAAGAATTTGGTGAACAATTTCAGCTGGTATGAAACTGATTATTTGAGCGCTAAAATTGCATTTTCTTAAATGTTCTCAATGTAGGTTTTAAGGTGATTGTTATGGAATATGTACCTGGTTTGAGAAGATCCAGTTTCCGGTAAGCTTTCATAAGTTTAAATTTTTGTACGACCTTAAAATAAGTTTTAATATTTGTCATATTCATGTTAAATTTGGTTTGTTTATGAGAATCTATTACACTTGAACAAAGCATCCCATAATTCTTCATCAATGAACGGACCATCACTTAGGTTCAAGAAAGTTTCCATTCAGAATAGAACAACAAGCACTCATCCGGACTTTTATAACCGCATGTGGTCTTAACCACTTTTTCTGTGACAGTTTATCGAGGAATTGAGCAGGAATTTCTACTTTCAATCAAGCAGTGAGTACACGCTTGCAGTAGTAAGTCTACTGCAATCCTGAGGTAAGAAAATTCCATCAGCAATAAACTTGTCACCATCTTTGAAATCGGTAGTCACACCTAACTCCTTTAACTCCAATCCGTATTGATGTATCCTACTACCGTAAGAATCATCACTGTCATCGATGAACGGAAGCAGTGAAACTGAATAAATGGGTAACCAATCTGTACCGAAAAGAATGCAATCATTTGGTGATCTGTAGTCACCTAATTCTGTTTTTAGCCACTTCTCTTCCCGTATGCAATCCTTGAGTTCTGAAGGGAATTTGACCTCCGCCTTGTTTAACTTTCTACAACACTCAAGAAACAAAAAAACATTTTCTTTACTGATTGAAGATGACGAAACCTGTTGCTTGAAAGTTCGAGTAAACTCTTTGATTGTATCCTCAGATTCCACCATAACACAAAGTTTCTTTAATTCTGTCGACATTGAAACTATTATGTTCCCATAATACATTTCATCAAGAACTGGGAATGACCCGAAGACGTGTAGCAGACAACGCCACTCAGATTCGGCGTTCCATAAAATGCATTCCGATGGGCAGTTGTACCCCAAGTTTGTTTTCAAGCATTTTTTGTTTGTAACTTCTTGCAACAGCTTATCGGATGATTCTAATTTCTGTATGCACTTTAATAACAGTAAGAAGGCCTCAGGTGACAAACAAGTCAATAAAGTTGATGACTTTAGGTTGTCAGAAACAATCTGGTAACACTTGTGATCGAAATTCACTACCACACCAAGCAGTTCAAGTTCTTTCTTGAAAGAAAATATTCCGTTCCCATAATAATCGTGATCTATAAATGGAACATCACTTATTTGCTTAGCACCATCCCATTTATCACTAAGCAAAACAGAGTCGCTTGGAGTCATATAACCTCGGGACGTTCTAACCCATTTTCCTCCTTTGATACTTCTGATAAAGTCCTCACTAGAAAGCTTATTCTCTGCCAAATAATTGACAAATTTCAGTATTGCAAAAACACCATCTTCGTAAGCTCTGAAGAAGCTTCAAGAGACATGAGACGCTTCCCCGTAAGCTCACAAGCCTCTTTAATCTCAAACCTAACACCAATTGTTTTTAACTCATCTTTGTAATTCTTTAACTCCTCACCATAAAAGTTCTCATCATGGGATGTCAATAAGCACCGATTCATTCTGAAGATAAGACACCAGTGATGATTCAAGCACAAAGGACTCCGAAGGTGGTTTGTGCCCAGTTGTCCTTAAGTACTTAAGCCAGTTTAGAAGCAAAAATGTATTCGATTTGGTTAAAGGGGATGACATTGTAGGAACAGCAGCATTAGGTGGAGATAAATAAGGGATATCAGAAGCTTTCACGTAATTTTGAACAAAAGTAATAAGCTCTTTGTGTGATATAACCATACCAAAATAGCTTACACAACGAGTATAGTCATTTGCCAGCTCAACGTAGCCATGTTGGCTCCAAGGATTCGGACCAATCAACTCTGCCCATTTGATTCCAGTTGCTGGTACAAGAAGCACCTCTATGGTTCTTCTTAAAGTTACTAGCCCGTAATTATTAACAATTGGCATTTTACTACACAGATCACGAACATTTATGTCTGACAAGTGTTTCTTTTTTAAAGAGTTCCAAAGGAAATAGGCATAAGTAACAGCGAGCTTACTGTCAAAGTTGAGTGAAGGAATTAGATGATCAGCGTATTCATAAACACTTACAAATTTAACCTTCACCTCATACATAATCCACTTCTTTAGCCTATAATTCTTCTTACATTCCCCTTATATGACTTTACTCAGAAAAAACGGACACATTGAACTAGAGAATTCTGCATTCCATTGATTCAACCATGATATACAATCACCCGTCCCTGCAAGCAGCTTTCTTGAGCTAGATGCAACTGAAACAACATTTACTTTACATAATTTGACATTTCACAGCCCTAAGACTAGGTGTTGTCCTCACTCATCAAACATTACCCCCTCCCCACTCACCCACTCACTCACTCACTCTTTACTTACCGTCACTGAATTACGAATGTTATAAATGGTAGCTAACTAATGGATTTTCACTGTTTATTTACTTTCATATAGGAAGAGGTCATATTGGTGTGTCAATGAAGAAAAAGTTGTATCATCTGATGGAACACCGAGCCGCTGTGAAACTAAACTTCTGTATGCAGTTCAATTCAAAATTGTGTTGTATGTTAGTTGAAGCCATTTTAGTATTCTACATGCCTTAGTACATGACTTTGAGTTTACTTCGAAGTTTTTTTTCTCTCTTTCCTTTTGATTCAGCAACTTTTACTAATACAAAAAATAATGGAATGGGTCAAGTGGGTCATACAGAACCTTCTCACTGTATTACAACATGCATATGAAAATTGATACAATGTTTAGACCAATTAAATGTGCACATACTTAGCATAACTAGACATCATATTTGTTAAAAATTTATTTTTTAAAGATTGCTTCTGATCTCCTTTCAAACCTTGAGTACATTTACGTGACAAATATTAATTTTTATTGGGTTACTTGGTTTCCGACTCGACATTGCGAGCCGACTAGCGCGACTACCTTTTTGGATAGCCCGGAGTCGGTGCAGATAAACCTCTGCGGTCACAAGGGGATTAATTTTTTCCCCGTTTGATTCGAAACATTGATTACATAGAGTATGTAAGTCAAAGGTTTAGACACTATTGGTTGAGGAAGCCTCAACTTTTGAAGGGTAAAACAAAAATTTCACAATTAAGCGAGGAAATAAATGACTTGGTACTCGATTAGTCCAATAAGAAGAGAATGTGAATGTAACATGTTCAGCTTATACATATATTCTTCAAAAATTCAAAAAAAAAAATTGCAAACTAAATTAAAATGTAAATTATAAAGCATGCCCGCCCATCGGGCGGGCTTCGAAAGCTAGTATATATTTTTTTTGGGTAAAAGGGATAACACACCCTGGCAAAATACATTACACCAAAAACGTTGAAGTACAAAGGATGAGGGCGTACACCCCTCATCTCAGTCCCTAAGGACACTTACAGACTCAAATATAAGAATGACAAACCATTCTTATAACAAACCTGCACAACATGCAACTACTATATGAACAAAAACTACAACGACTATATGATTACAAATAAAAACATCAAGTAAACTTGAATCTTCTCATGTCGTCATAGAAGTCCATAACCTTCAACGATGCAGCCGAAACCATGGTAGGATAGAAACAAGTCAATCCACACAATTGATCCAACAACTACACCAATCTTCATTGATTCAATCAGAATCAAACCAACACTACAACTCGATCCAATACCGCAACTACTATAAGTTTCAAAAGAGCAGGAAACTCAAGCTAAGAATGAAAAGCAATGTATCTTGATCAGTCGTAGACGAAAATAGGGTTGACAAACCCTAACATACAGCCCATAGAGCACCATCAATCATAAGACCAAAAGATTAACCTGACGGAAAATGCAAAGTCCAAGAAAGATGATAATAAGGGTTTTGAATAAGACCCTTCAACTTAACCTCCATCACTATTTACGCAGCAGCAGATACCCATAAAACACCAAGAAGATCCTTGATGAACGTAATAATGATCCACTTGATAGCACGAATAGCAAACAAACACCAACCTTCTTCAGCACACCGATCAATAGACCCATGACCAAGTCTATGAAAGATGAACCGCGAACCATCGAACACATGATCAAATAATTAATGCCATGTCCATGAACGATGATAAACAAGGTTTTGAATAAGACCCTTAAACTTAACTTACATCACTTATTCGAGCAGCAGCAGATTCGATAAGAAGTTACCATTAACATAGATGAAAAACTCAATCCACTAGAAACACGAATAGCAAACAAACCATTGAACAACCAAAACTCGTACCATAGCATTACCACCTAGCTGCAGACGTACCATATTAACATCATACCACCAAGTCAACAAGACATAGTTCTGAACAGCAAGGACCATACAACGCATGCACGAGCAGAAAATAGGGTCTAAATAACCCTAACCTACAGATACCATCACATTATATCTCTCCCTTTACCCACGTACCACTACATCCATCTATCAGAACGCACAACCAACAATCAAGCCCTAAAAAGGCTACCATGAAGCATAACGTGCAGATACTCATCACAAACCAGATCACAAACCCCATAAAATGTCGAAACCCTTAACAGATTTCATAAACATGAACGCGTAGCATCAACCCATTCGATCAGATCCATACTAAACGAAACCCTAAAAAAGGAATTCGTGCATGTAAAAACCTAATGACCAATCAATTAAATCCAAAAGATGGATATAAAAAATATATGCAATTAGGGCAAGATAACTGATCGACCAAAACCAAATAATGATTGTTATACAATCAAACCCCCATGAATTTGAATATACGCATGATGGGGCCAGAATAAGACTTGCGCATAAAGAAAAACGAATCCCTTAAAAAGAGAATCGTTGAATGAAGATAAATATATGCAGCAAGTTAAAAATCGACCCTATAATATATATAAATCAGAAAAACCGACTTAGGATTAAAGGATATATAGGGATCGATCAGAAAATAAATGGCGGTTTAAAACCCTAAAACGATTTACAAAAAACGATTTAGGGAAAAAAACCACAAGCAAGAGAGATCCGAGAAAGATAAGAGATAATATGATACCAACCACCCTCCAATGAATGAAACTACCCAGATTCGTATTGCATATCCCTTAAAATAGAGATAGAGAGGACGAATGGGCAGTTTTAGTGGCCGGAATTAAGGGAAGGGTGGCAGCCGGAAATCTCCAAAGGAGAGAGACGAATTTAGGGTTTTAAAAGCTAGTATATATATATATATATATATATATATATATATATATATATATATATATATATATATATATATATATATATATATATATATATATATCTAAGTAACTGAAATCTGTTAGCACGGGTGTCAAGCGAATACTATGATACAAACGGATGCATTAAAGTACCTCAAACGGATGCACTAAGGTGATATTTGCAAGTACATCAAAAGCTCAAGGACCATTTATACAACTCACCTCATTCCCCTCTCTCCCTCATTAGTCCTTCAATCCTCACCACTATCCTATCCCACCACCACTTCAGGCCCAAAAATAAACTTACCTAAACACCCCTAACAGCTTATTATGACTTAAAAGGTGAAAATAATCTCTTAAGCCCGAACTAATAAAACATAAACCTAAGTGCCAAACTAAATAAGCTACACAGATGCAGTAAAATATACATATTCAATATTTGTATTATGCAGCCCACTTATAGTCCAATTACTATAAAGATGCAGTAAAAATAATGTACACAGATGCAAACCAAAAATGATCACTAATAGAAGACTAAATTCAGTAATGTATTGACGCCATTCAAACCAACTTTTATCGTGATATTTTTCCAAAATAAAGACAACAAAAAGTTTCTTATATACCTTGCACCAGGAAGCCATCCACCCAATCCAACTACAGCCCTCAAGTTTATTGGGTTTGTCTTCCAAAGTTCTTTTACCTTGTTGATCTGCTAAGCGCTGTCAGGCACGTAGCTGCTCTGTTTCAGATGGAACCTACACAAAACAACAAATTAATTTCAGGTTTTTAACTTTTTATGCTCGCGATATAAATACAAATATATGTATAGATTTGTCTTGTGAACAAACAACCTCAAAAGAACACTACAATCTGGGAATAAATGCAAAAATATGAAAAATAAAAATCATCTCAGTTGTAAACTCTTTGACCAAAATCATTCGCTTAAAAAAAAGCTTTTTTCAGGACTATCATGTCATCCTTTTGTCCCAAATTGGCTATCCATGAAGCAAATAAACTTATTCATTTTATGCATTAAAAAGAGCTCAGAGTAGAAGACTACCAAAAACAAGAGAATGCAGCACACAATTAATAACACAATGACACCTGTGGTGGCCACCACAAGGTACGGGCAGTTTAGTACGCCATTTTGACCAAGTACCAAAATTACTTGTTTTAATCTTAACCCATTTTGACCCGTTTACTTAACTTACACGAACAGTCATTAAAATCATGTACCTCACAAACCATAGCAAGAAGTTTCATCACATTCAAAAGCCATATGATCCATCATACCACATGGGGGTCCAACAAATGAGTTTTCAACCTGTATATGCCGAGATGGTCTCATTACTGATTGAAGAACTGTAAAGGCAAATGGATGCACTAATATCTACCTTTTTGATGCACTAATCATACTCATAGATGCACTAATATCTACCTTTAATAGCACCTATCTTATTAGAACATATGTGCAAGTGGATCAGAACGAGTTCTACACAAAACAAATAACCTGGTATACTAGTTGGGTTCCAAAAAATACCTTTATTTAAAATAAGTAAATGGTTCATAATTTCTACCACTATGAAAGACGTCTATAGTATAATACAATCATTAATTATTGTTCTTACCACCATTCCGTGAATACAATCATTAAATAAAGTCTTTACCACCATTAACAGATGCACTAAAGTTGTCAAACAGATGCCCTAAAGTATGTGAAACAGATGCACTAAAGTATGTGAAACAGATGCATTAAACAAACAAATTGATGCCCTAACACATTATTAAAACAGATGCATTAAACAACACAAACAAACTCATGCTCTATTCAGTTTTAAGACATATGCTATGTTTTATGATACCGTTATGCACTAGTTAAACAATCAGGCAAACATATGACTTAAATAATTTCAGTATGCTATTATCTAACAAACAAATACTCTTTTTATGATACTTTTATGCACTAATCAAACATACAAATGCTCAAACAGATGCCATAACATGTAACATGATGATTTACTCATACACTCGGAATGCCTTAACGTGTCACGCGACACTCTAATTATACTAATAGATGCCATAACATGAGTTGCTGATGCTTTAAAATGCACGCTAGTTTACAAAATATATAATCATGATGCATTAATTCAAACCAACTGATGTCGTAACATAATTTTTTGCACAGATTCACTTAAATGTCATTTTTATACACACAGGTCTGAATCTACACAGATGCCCTAATTTTACACATATTTACAAAAACACTAATTATGATATAATATACCCAATGATGCATAAAATAACATAAAAATTGAACAATTAATAATTATGGACTTACTATTGTTTGAGTTCTCACATTTCGAGTCCTGAATATATAAAAAATAACATAAAACTGATGGCGTATTGTATTTCCTCATTTTTCTTATGATCTGAAATACAACATTTATGCTTTCACGATTATTTGGATCGGATTTTGATTGGAATTTGATAAGATTTGGTGTTTTTGATCAGTTATAATGATCGTGGTTTTAATGATGTTGGTTGCGATGGTGATGGTGGTGGTAATGGTGCAGACGGTTG